>OZ022263.1:160400021-160511591 GCA_963978885.1 Nemotelus pantherinus
CCTGCACGATTCTTCTACTGTTCTTCGAACATTAGTGTTTCTAGCGGTTCAAGTGCGCTAGAGTTTTTTTTTTCAAATCAGCCAAATCAAGCCATTTGTACCCTCTACACTTTAGCTTTTTGTAAATTTCGTTTTGTAACAATAATAACAAGACAAAAAAAACAATCGCATTGCAAAGCAGCCGGCCTAAGCCCAACTTGCAAAGGAGCTTTTAACATAAGAACTTTTCATAGGAAGCTCCATTCAAGAGCGTATATAAGTGGCCATCGTAAGCGCATGACTTCACTTCCCTGCAACAATCGGGCACTATAAGGTCATGACTGCTCTTGGATATTCTATTTTTTTCTTAATATGATTGAATAGTAAACATTTTTTGATATACTGTGGAAAAGCAAATTATTATTTGGCTGCAACTGACACCCAACTTGTGGCCCGTAACATCACCCTAAGAAAATCAAGCCGCAACCAACCTGCCATGGTGGCCAACCAAATGGCGGAGGAGCAACTGCAGCAGATTATTGCGACCAAACGCCCAACTAGCAGCCCACCACTAAGCAATCACTACGGAAATCTCGCTAATTACTGCGCTCGCTTCAATGGTGAACGGGACCGATCGAAAGTGGATGAACTCATTGGGACGGCGACAATATACAAGCAGGTGGAAAAAATCTCTGATGACAACGCCATATTTGGAATGCCGCTACTTCTGCAGGGAGTCGCATCTATGTGGTGGCAAGGAGTTAAGGCAGAAGTCAGCACTTGGGAGGGACGAAGTGTTCGCTCTCCTTCAAAAAGCATGTACACCAGCACGGCCGGCATATCAGGTGTACTTGGAACTGTTTGAGAACAAGCAACAACACGATATACCGACCTATTCATATGCAACAAAAGAGCTCTCTTCGGAGAACTTCCGAGGGATTCCCACAATGAAGAGAAGCAGCTGGACTTAAATTTCGGACTCCTCCACTTGAGGATACGACAACACACGCTACGCAATAACATCCACACATTCGAAGAGTTACTTCAGCAAGCACGATAAATCGAAGAAAACCACGCAGAAAAGACAAAACCCAGAGAAGCGTATCCCAGAAATGAGCAGCCTGGGAGGAATAAATGTGACTTTTGCCGCAGTGTCGGACATACAGCCGACACTTGTAGGAAGAAGGAAAAAACATCACAGGTCCCGCTGAAAATATCGCAAGGTAAGCAGCCAATATCTTGCTTTGGGTGTGTACAGCCGGGTTACGTTCGCAGCCAGTGTCCTCACTGCAGCAAACCAACTGGACCCGAGTCAACCAGTTTCTGCTCAATCGACACTGACAGACAAGAAATGCACCCTCGTTTTCATCCAGTTCTGCAAATCAGCATCAACAGCATCATTGGCTGTTAATTCATTGACACAGCAGCAAGGGCTAATATCGCAGGAGCTTAGATCTACAAAGAACTACAAGGATAAGGCTGTAAATTTACACCTTACACCACAAACGTAATTCTGGCTGACGGCGTTGGCAGAACCCAGCTAGTCCTCTTAGTGAAAGTGGACGTTCTTTTGTTGCAACGAACTATTCCGGTCCAGTTCATAGTTCTTCCTGAATCTTCAGATAATCGCACTCATAGAAGATGCTAATATTATTTTGAATATTCCACAACGGTTCTAGTATTTCGGTGACAACCCAATTTCTAAGTTTGACTTCTTCCAGAAGGAAAGTCGCAACGAAGAAACTATACAGCTTACCACCACCACTACTTACAGAAGCGATGCCAGTGAAGTGGGAATTCTCTCTAAAATGGATACTCCTATACCAATAAGCCCCATCAGTGCAATACCAACCCAACGAAGCTCAGAACGTTCAACTGACTCACCAATGTCCCGATTCATACAGTGAGTCTCGAAGCCAATCAGCCCAATTTCCAAATCTCCGAAGCACGCAAAATACGCATCATTATATTGACGTTGACCAAAGCTATGCACACATGGGTTGGTAACTCTGTAGCTACAGCAGGCACGTGAAAAAAATGCTTCACATCATCGACCCTCCTGAAAAATTTCTGGTTTTTGACAAAAAATTCACATTATTAATAAATTTTAGCCTTTATCCACAATATCAAATTTAAAATTCCGAGTTGCATAACAATGGCAACTCATCAGCAAATTACTTCTATTTTCAACTCTCGAAACTTCTGTTCACGAGAACTGACAGAATTTACAGAACGTGTTGATATCAAATAGAACCAGATCTGATTGAAGTGATTTTGAAATACGGGGAGCCTTGTGGCAGTGTTGCCATCAGATAAATCACTGGGAAAAAACTGCTTTTTGGCCTATAACTTCCGATTCAGGCAAAAAAAATTTAACGAAATTTAAATAGTGCTTAATTAATCCACGCCACATTTGGTTGAAAAATTACACTGAAAGAAAAACTCTTGGTTGGTTCAACTATTTTTAATAGTATTGCAACGATTCATTCAAAATCGTTAAACGAACTACGGAAAATAGTTATTTTTACTATGTTAATATAGTTAATTTAACGATATAAAAGTAGTTGGCTCTGGTTATACAAAAAATATCGCAAGGTTCATGAAATCAACTGTTTTAATTGTTTCATAACCACGAAAAATAGTTCAAACTTCAACGTTTCGAATTATCAACAGTTTTTATGATACTTAAACTACTTTGCAATAGTTGATTTCAACAAACGTAATTCAGTGAACAATGTCTTTGGAATTATTCTACGCAAAGTAGAATGGTTTCAACATTTGGACGCTTTTCATGCTCCGAATGAAATTTTTTTTGTTTATCAACCACGCGTCATGGTGCATAAAAGTAATCAACAATTTTCTTATAGTTGTTTTAACTATAGCCCTAGTTGATGCAAAAACAACTAAGGAAAACTGTTGATTTTTCATACTCCTCATACTCATGCTCCTATTCTATCATAGAAGTTTCATATGATACATGGCAAAATTGTGTTCGGTTTGCTGTTCGATATAATTCCTATTCATGTTATGCTGTCAAGCCTTTATATTACGTTGTATGACGCTATTTTGTTCACAATACAGCGATTTCCGCTGTGGCAAAGCAGTGGACTGCGGCAAAGCGCAGTCAAAAAATTAGAATGCACTGTTTTGTATGGTAACGCGCACAATGGCTGCGGCCGAATTTGCGGCAGCGGCAGAATTTGCCAAATTTCTACTTTTGCCGCACCGCTAGCGGTGATACCTAACATAAGTTGGCATCACCACTAGGTTGAATTAAATCTGTTTGAATTAGGTTGAATGGTCTGGTGGAATAGACAAGCGATGACTGATGTGTATTGTGATAAGCCAACCTAATCCTCGTACAACAGGATTTAGCAATACAAAAGAAAAAAAAATGAATTTGGTTGGTGCCTTGGTTGCATTGACAGTGACATTGTCGCTGCATTGTGATTCACCAAATTCAACTGCGGCATTCACGCCTCCCCTGCCTATATTTCGTACTATGTATATTGTTGGAATACCATTGTTTGTGGTTGCTTACTTTTTTTGCACCACGGACGTTGTTTATCAACCACGCGTCATGGTGCATAAAAGTAATCAACTATTTTTTTATGGTTGTTTTAACTATAGCCCGCAGTTGACGCAAAAACAACTAAGGAAAATTATTGATTTTACCAAGATTTTTCTTTCAGTGTAGAATAGAATTGCCAGCTATGGTAATTTTTGTGACCCAATTTGCTCAGCAAAATAAAGATTTTCCCCCTATAACTTCCGATGCAGTCATGAAATCAAAACGTATCTCATGTAGTAAATTAGATAAGCCTAGTTCTGTTGAAATTTCATAGAAAAATCAGGAAAGGGCTGCCAGCTATGGTAATTTTTGTAGTTTCCTGTCATTTCTCTACTTAGCTATTTTGTCATTAAATTTACAAGTATGAACGATCCTGTAGTGACAGTTAGCAACAAATATTGGGGGTTAGAAAATTGGAAAAAAAAATTAGCCCTAAAATTCTTAAGAAAAAAAAATAGGAACCGATGTTTAAATTTTCCGAGTTATGAAATTTTTTGGATGGCAGCGTCATAATTTCATCATAATTTTGCTGAAACTTTCGATGAAATTCTCGGATGAAAACGAAATTCAACGGATAGGCTGATTGTGGCATGAGCCTGTTATGGTAGATTTATTGCTGTTTCGTTGGAAAAGTGTTGCCAGCACTGAAAATTTTCATCATTTATGTTAGAAGAGATGCTGTCAGGATATGGTTTTTGTGGCTTTAGGTAAGAAACGGTTGATATGAGACTACAGAAAAGCGTGTTACGTCTTTGCATACATTTTGGTCACTCAAGAACAATTTCTTCGAAAATCAGTTTACTAGCGGTTCTGATGCGCTAGAGTTTTTTTCTTCTTAAGTTAACCCTTTTTATATAATATCAATATAATGAAAGAGCATATAATTTATTCAAACTCAACCACCAAACAAGAGATATGTAAAAAGTTAAGGAGAATTAAGCCTGGAAAATCAAACTACCTGCATCTAAAATCGCCTAATGCTTAAATCCGACAACACTTCATCCCACCCCCCATCAAAGATCTTCAAAACCGATCAAAAACACGCAACACTATGTCTGCAATATTCAAAATAATAATCTGTGATCATGCTGCAGATACAACAATTTCGACCATAAAAATTAAGCGTCCATCAGAATTCGAGACGGGCTTGACTTGACTTGAGAGCTCGAACATAGATGATGGTGGTACTTACTGATTAGGCCAAGTCTAGAACTGGTGAGCCCATTCGTTTCACAAGACCCCAATCCGAAGGCCAGAGGGTCTTAAATATTCCATCGGAGTATTGTTACATCCTGTTCATTTCAGAGGGAGACGTGGACGATTTTGTAGATTGTTGCTCGCATATAGCTAGTATTCCCCTCGGGTGCAATTTTTTATTTAGGTTCTGTTTATTGGGCTTATGTGAATGGGGTTGATGCGAGAGAAGAAAACGGAAAACAAAATCAAAATGAAGAAAGAGTTCTGGACACATGCTGAAATCGAAATTGACTACTTTTTATGCATGACGATGCATGGAATCTGCGCGTTGCTTGGTTTGTTAGTGTATATTTGCTAATGGCTTTTGAAATTTTTTCCGTTCAAGCAGAGACGGTGATTAGTTGCTTGTTTGAATTTTTATTAATTTTTTTTTCAGTTTTGTGTGTAGAATGTATGTATGTAAAAAAAAAAAGTATGTCTTCGAAGAGCAATACTCTTAATTGATCTCACAACAAAGTCTTTCCACATATTTCAAACTATCTTTTGTATACTTTGGTAAATAGTTCTTTCACAGTTGAATAAGCCGGAAAATAAGTATCTTTCAATTCACAACATGCCTTAGATATATTTCGTAGCTCGCTTAAGTGCGATACGACTAGGGATTCCAATCCCGACCCATATTTTCAATCCCGGGATTACGGGATTTAAAATCTCAAATCCCGGGATCCCGGGATCCCGGGATTTGAAATTCATAATACAACACAACAAAATAAGTCAAGTTTCTAGTAAACAGATTATATTATTTGCCATCATTTCCAAACTACAACAATAAGTAAGCTCAAAACTGTATAAAAAATTGCATTATTACATTTTTATATTATTGATGCAAATAAAAACAATAATTTTAATTATCCAAAACGTTGACAGTATGAAGACAGATATTAAAAATTACATCTATTACAAATTACAACAAAAAATCACGACCGAAAACCACAACAACGAAACACAACTCTTAGAATTGAGATACATAATAAAGTAACATATAAAAAATTCGGCCAAAGTTCATTGGGTTTTTCGGAAGTAACATTGAAGCAATAGCAAAGCATCTAAAGTATCGTCTCCAAGCCTGCTTCTAAATTTATTCCCGATGTTGGAAACCGCGGAAACGGTCGAGAAATATTGGTACGCCTGCTCCAAACTATGCAAGTGCCACCACTTTCGAAAAGATTCATTTCTTTTGCAATGGTTTTAATTAGATTAGTTTCTTGCAGCATTTCGTGAATGATTATTTTCACACTTTTGCAGCTCTTCTTGTCGCGTTAATTGACGACTACCTTGTTCTGATTCAATATGGGTATCTACTGGGTTCTCTTCATTTCTTTGGCTACCAAGCATAGGGCTCAGCATCCAGATCATTGAAGTATTTTTTTTTAATATTTGCGTTGCTTGGTTTCAAAAATAGAGATTTTATTTCACTTGGTAAATTTTTGCTGGTACAATGTGGACTCTGGAGATAGCTTAGCATACCAGATAGCTCGGTACACTGACGCTCTTTTATTCAGTCCAATATTGCAATTTTCATAGCATTCAGCAGAATAGACCGTTGTTCTCCTAACAGCCTAAATACAAATCTTGATGAAGTATTAGCAGTGCATAAATTTGCAAGTCTGCGACTAAAGGCCGTCACAGCCAATTTTACAGGGAGTAAAACTTCAATAATTTTCTGAATCGAATCAAACTCTGTTGCTTCTAATTGCTCTGAATATTGCAGGCCTATTAATGTATACTATTTTTCAAAATGGGAAACTATTCGAGCATTGTCAAGAGACTATTTCATCTTGTTTTACAATCCATTTAAAGGAGACAGTTAAATGCCTTGCTCGGATCCGACATAGTTTTAAAGATCGTTATTATTTTTCGTTGGAGCTTTTTTAAAATATAAAACTACCTAACGAACTTTCTTTATGCATGCGCTGATGTCCTTCGTCTGATCTAGCGTGTCTTGCAGGCGACCGGTTTCAACGTAGTTAGCTGATTCAGGACCATCCAAATCTTCGTGGTCGTCGTTCAGACTATCGGGAAATCACTTTTATCCGGAATGGACCTCATATTATAGCGAACATCGCAAACTGCCAAGTGGATGCTATGCGCCAAACAAATATGTTGCTCTGTACCAACTAGTCTGCCTACTTTTCGCATTTCGTTTGACCCATCAGTTACGATGGTAACAATGTCTTTTACTAGAGAAACATTAAACTCATATCTAGGTAGTTTCCAGCTGTCATTGATATTCTTACTCCCACCAAGCTCCAGTAAGAATTTACTAAGTAGATGTTTATATTTATATAGCACCTATTTGCAGTCAAGGTCCATTCATCAAACATCAAACTGAACCGTTCACCTGAGATACTAGCTTGTTATATCTTATTTTTTATTATTTTCTTTATCCTGCTTGCATAGCCAACAACCTTTTTTTGATTGTTGTTAAGGATTTTGGTAAATCTGTGAATGCATTCGCTAGTATTAATTTCCTCAAATCATTCGATGTAACGAATGCACTAAATGCGAAACAGTTCATACTTATTTATTTACAAACCCTTTTGTATTCTCTTATTAACTGTTACATCGGTTTATTTTGCTCTATTCTTTACGCATTTTGATGTGAGCTAATTGTTTTCTCATAAATATGGATTCTATTTGCACTTTTCGAGTCTTGCTGTAACTTGATTGCCGATAATTCTTGACTCCCGGCCCCGAAATCCCAGCCAATTTCTGATCCCGAAAATCCCGGGATTAGGAGTTATCAATCCCGGGATTTTCGGGACCAGAAATTGGCCGGGATCCCGGGATCCCGGGATCCCGGGATCCGGGATCCCGGGATTGGATTCGCTAGATACGACGGACGTGTGTTGTGTACAATTACAGTACTGACCGTTTACGCTCGCAAAACATTTATTCTTCGCGAATTTCAAGGTCACACACCAATATTTGTTTCATCACTGTGTAAACCACGCTAATAGCTTAACAAAAACCATTCGCAATTCATTGGCAAAGATTACAGGCAATCAGCTGGAAACTTTTATGCTATCTTGGGTTGGATTCGGCTTGGCTGAGTTGGCTGACTTGTAAGTAAAGAAGCACGCGTAGTGCAAAGAGGCCGAAGCGTTTTGGAGGATAGTACTATAGATGTATTCTACTTGCAATAAAGACTTTGATAAATATGCGCAAGATGTTTTCAATGCGTTGCGTATGGAATACAAACCGATATTGGTTTGAAAGGTTTCAAAAGAAAAAGAATTTGTTCGAAATGATTTTGTGAATATCAATGATGCACTATGCCTCAGTACTCGCGAACAGGCATATGATACCTGTACATTTGTTCGAATGTGACTACGAAAATGTGACGAAAATATATTATTGATTGGTGTAAGACCGACCATCTCCAGAAAAAAACGATCAAGTTGCAGACACAAATTCAATCAAGTGTTGATATTTGTGCTGGGAATTCAACTACAGCATTAAATGAATGCACTCTGGTTTATTTGTCGCTTTGGATTGCGAATGATAAAAAAATTAGTAAAATTGTCCCATTAAAATCCGTTTAAGGTGTGGAGGTTAAAGTTGGCAGAGCATTCTTGTTTAATTAATTAATTTAATACAAAAGAAATCACTTGACAGGCTAGAGTTTCAATTACAAAATGAGAACAAAAAGTCATTAACAAAATTAAACTAAAATTCGGAAAATTGTTTAACAGTAGATTTGAGCTAGCGAAGAAAACAAGTGTTTTAAGTGTATGACAGTATTTGGATTTGGAGTGTTACTAATCTATTTAGAATATTCGGTGAATCGAAATACACTACTTCCACAAATTTTGGTGCCTTTTCCTGATGGTATTGATGTATTTTTAGCTTCAAGATGAAATCGAGCAAAATTTTTCTCCGCGCATGTTGCAACTTAATACAAAAAATGTGCTTCCACCGACTTTATTGCATATATGTGAACAGCTTATAGCTCCCTCGCATATTTTCTTGATTAATAGGACACTTTTGATAGGGCACTGTTGGAAACTCGTACGTCACAACCATATTCAAAAATTGGCGCCATATTCGATGGATGATGTATCGGAAATTATGAGCGCATTGGCATTTTATCTTCGATTCCACATTTTGAAAAGATTGCTTACGATAAGCTTTCTCCACTTGTTGATCCCCGTCTGAACAAGCAAGGACCGAACATGGCTTTAGGAAAGGTTGCTCGGCTACCAAAAATTTGACACTCCTAATCACAGACGATCTGTGTAAAATGGAGAAATAATATGAACATACTCTGACTTAAGTAAGATTTTTGACAGAGTTGACTATTCGACCTTAATTGTAAAGCATCAGAAATTTGATTTCATTGGTTTTTTACTTAGCTGACTCAGTTCTTATGCCGCGTTTACATTCTCGCCGAGGAATGGCAAATGTTGACAAGGTGAGTGTGTAAACGGTCTCCTTGTCTAGTCTCGGTTGTGTTTTTCATGGCAAGCACGAGTGTGTAAATGGCTTGCTCGTCGGCTCTTGTTTGTTTTACGAAGGGATAATGATCCTTTTATTGCTGTGCCTGAGTGTTTATGACCGTCTCGTCCTAGCTAGAAGCCGCTGGAAGCGAAGTCGGTTTTATATACCGAGTCAAAGGGATTTGAGAGGGTAGCGAATGCTCATTTACATTTTCGAATTTTTCGCCGGGACTTCAAACATATCCTTGCGTGGCACAGATTGAAACAACTCAACGCACACCAGGCAGTTGCAATAGTCACAACCTGTATCTCAGCCATCGTTCACTGAACTGAAAAAAAACAGCTCACAACTGTCGAAAGATGCATGGTGCATGGTGCGAGTTGCATGGTGCAATATCCTAAGTAAACAATTCATCCTATGTCTTGCTGAGTCTTGTCGAATGTCTTGTCTTGTCTTGTCAATTGCCCTCACGAGACGTTGGCCCGTATGTGTAACGCGGCATTACATTCGAAATCGAACACAATTTCTAAAATTTTGAGGAATATTGTCGCAGTATGTTTTTGCAGCTTCTGGTGTACGCATTTCTTGGCCCAGTTATTTTTAATACATCCGTTTCCAACCTATTTGACGTTCTAACAAATATATATCATTTGTTTTAAATTTGGAGTGTAGCGAAAGTCAGGGGAAGCTTACAACCCAAAAAACACCATCAAAACTGTGAAACACGGCGGCGGTGGTGTAATAGTATGGAGCTGTATGGCTGCCGACGACGTTGGAAACTTAGGAATAATTGAAGGAATCATGGATCATCTGGCATATATTGAAATTCTCAAGAGAAATTTGGAGCCAAGTGCTGAAAAATTGGGTGTATCAAAGGATTTTTACTTTCAACAAGTTAATAATCCTAAGCACATGGCTCATAATACTAGGATGTTCTTGGCGTACAAAACTCCACATTTGCTTAAAACACCATCGCAAAGTCCTGACCTCAATCCCATTGAGCACATGTGGAACATACTGGAAAAAAGGATCAGGATTCATCATGTTAGCTCAAAACTTAAGTTGAAACAGGCTCTTTAGCTGCAATGGGTGAAAAGCGCGCTAAATTATGCAAAAAGACTTGCAAATTCGATGCTACACCGCCTTAAAGCCGTGATTAACAACAACGGCTACCAAACTAAATAGTAACAAAAAATGTATCTACAGTTTTTAAGATTTTTCATGCACGGTTTCGTAAGTGTACGAACACATTAGGTGTGTTTTTTGCACTCTAGCCGTCTCTTGGGCTGGGTAAGTTAAGGTAAGTTTAAGTTCTTTATGACAGAGCTTTATTTAAGTACTTACCTAAAGCTATGTCATAAAGAGCTTAAACTTATCTTAACTTACCCAGCCCAAGAGTGCACAAAAACGCACCTATTATTGAGGGCAAATTGTCGACTTTGTTTTATTTTTAGTTACTAGCTTTGTAATGAATAATTTAAATGGATTAATTTTTGTTTCTAAATTAAATATAAATGTTTATGAATAAATCTGCATCAAAACTTTTTAAATTTCTTGCAGCATTTTATTGTTCAAATAGCTGCTGTACGAGGACGTTATTGTATATAGGCTAAAATGAACACTCTTTTCTAAGCACTTATATGCTCCCATATACCGAATCGAGCTTATCTTATGAAGCGCATATATCCTCCCAAAGCACTGAAAGATGCCCCAGGTCTCGATCGCTACTTCAATATACTGGGTGTGGGAAAAAGTTCGTGGCGTTTTTCCCGATCGATGGCGTCAAGTGCAAAAAACTCAGAAAGCACAGACCGCAGCGACATTGCTCGTTAGAAAGGTGATAGTTTGAGCGTTACTTTCAGTGTGTAAACATTCAAATTGGTGCAGTGGCTGCAAAGTTGTTTGCCTTTAAAGTGAAGATAAATAATGAAAAATTGCGCCATATTCTGTAATATTATTATGACAAAGGTAAGAACGCTGCGCAGGCTTGTGAAAAAATTTGTCCTGTGTACGGCGAAGGTACTTGATCGAAATCTGCTGCATGCAAATAGCTCACTCGCTTTCGTTCCGATAAATTTGAAGTGAAAGATGAGTCACGTTCTGGTCGTCCAATTATTGAAAAAACAGATTAAATTCTTGAAAAAATGCAGCAAGATAAACATATTAGCAGTGTCGATATTGGTATAGAGCTAGGCGTTGACCACAAAACTGTTTTGAATCATTTACGCAAAGCTGCCTACAAAAAGAAGCTCCGTGTATGGGTTCCTCAGGAATTAAGCGCGAAAAACATGATAGACTGAATTAACATCTGCAATGCGCCACTGAAACGCAATCAAATGGAGCCATTTCAAAAACGTCTAATAACCGGTGATAAAAAATTAATCATATACGATAACCGGAAACGTAAAAGATCGTGGACAAGGAATGATGAGTCGTCACAAGCATCCGCGAAGCCATGATTGACGCCGGAAAAGGTGATGATAGATGTGTGGTTGGATTGGAAGGGACTCGTTGACCGTGAGTAACTTCTAGTTGGTCAGGCGATTAATTCTCAAGTCAACTGAACACAACTAGAGAGATTACGCCAGCAATCGAAAAAAAACGGCCCGAATTGAATGATAGGAAAGGCGTTGTCTTCCATCACGATAACGCCCGACCATACACTTTTTTGATGACCCGTCGAAAATTGCGAGATCTTGTTCGGGAGGTTTTGATGCATCCACCGTATTGTCTAGACATAGCATCTTCTGATTATTACTTGTTCCGATCCATGCAGAACTCTCTCAATGGAATTTAACTGGTTTCAAAAGAAGCCTGTGAAAACCATTTGATTCAGTTTTTCAATCAGAAACCACAGAAGTTCTATACTGATAGTTGCATGATTTTACTCAAAAAATGAAGAAACACTGTCGATAATAATGGCACATATTTGGTTCAAATAAATTCATTCTCATATTAAAAGAAAATCAGTTGATTTTACTACAAAAAAAAAACGCCACAAACTTTCTACCACACCCAATAGTAATAAGACGGATTAGTCCACTAGAGATGAGGCGTAAATACTGGAACAGGTATATGGAACAGGTATTTTTTTGGAACAGCCAGTACCTAGTACGAAATTCAAAAATACTTGGTACGAGTATTTTTGTGAACTATACATGTAATCAAGAATTTACCCAATCAATTTCCTCCATTTGATTCATTTCAATCAAACAGTGATGTAATAGTACCCTAATATGAATATGCACTCGTATTTCACACTTGCAAGTGCTTTTATATTCAAGAGTATTTCGTACTCTCAGTTTTTTCCGGCGGATTTCATTAAGCGGTATCTTAGAAACTAGGCCACTTTTTCCCAGACTTCTCTTTTTAATCTCAAGGCATTATTCATCTTTCGCCGGGCAAGAGATTATTCATTTTTCGCCGGGCAAGAGATTATTCATCTTTCGCCGGGCAAGATATTATTCATTTTTCGCCGGGCAAGAGATTATTCATTTTTCGCCGGGCAAGAGATTATTCATCTTTCGCGGGGCAAGAGATTATTTATTTTTCGCCGGGTAAGAGATTATTCATTTTTCGCTGGGCAAGAGATTATTCATTTTTCGCCGGGCAAGAGATTATTCATTTTTCGCCGGGCAAGAGATTATTCATCTTTCGCCGGGCAAGAGATTATTCATATTTCGCCGGGCAAGAGATTATTCATTTTTCGCCGGGCAAGAGATTATTCATCTTTCGCGGGGCAAGAGATTATTTATTTTTCGCCGGGTAAGAGATTATTCATTTTTCGCCGGGCAAGGCATTATTCATTTTTCGCTGGGTAAGAGATTATTCATTTTTCGCCGGGCAAGAGATTTGTCATCTTTCGCCGGGCAAGAGATTATTTATTTTTCGCCGGGTAAGAGATTATTCATTTTTCGCCGGGCAAGAGATTATTCATTTTTCGCCGGGCAAAAGATTATTCATTTTTCGCCGGGCAAGAGATTATTCATCTTTCGCCGGGCAAGAGATTATTCATATTTCGCCGGGCAAGAGATTATCATTTTTGGCCGGGCAAGAGATTATTCATTTTTCGCCGGGCAAGAGATTATTCATCTTTCGCCGGGCAAGAGATTATTAATTTTTCGCCGGGTAAGAGATTATTCATTTTTCGCCGGGCAAGACATTATTCATTTCTCGCCGGGCAAGAGATTATTCATTTTTCGCCGGGCAAGAGATTATTCATCTTTCGCCGGGCAAGAGATTATCATTTTTCGCCGGGCAAGAGATTATTCATTTTTCGCCGGGCAAGAGATTATTCATCTTTCGCGGGGCAAGAGATTATTTATTTTTCGCCAGGTAAGAGATTATTCATTTTTCGCTGGGCAAGAGATTATTCATTTTTCGCCGGGCAAGAGATTATTCATTTTTCGCCGGGCAAGAGATTATTCATCTTTCGCCGGGCAAGAGATTATTCATATTTCGCCGGGCAAGAGATTATCATTTTTCGCCGGGCAAGAGATTATTCATTTTTCACCGGGCAAGGCATTATTCATTTTTCGCCGGGCAAGGCATTATTCATTTTTCGCTGGGTAAGAGATTATTCATTTTTCGCCGGGCAAGAGATTTGTCATCTTTCGCCGGGCAAGAGATTATTTATTTTTCGCCGGGTAAGAGATTATTCATTTTTCGCCGGGCAAGAGATTATTCATTTTTCGCCGGGCAAGAGATTATTCATTTTTCGCCGGGCAAGAGATTATTCATCTTTCGCCGGGTAAGAGATTATTCATATTTCGCCGGGCAAGAGATTATCATTTTTCGCCGGGCAAGAGATTATTCATTTTTCGCCGGGCAAGAGATTATTCATCTTTCGCCGGGCAAGAGATTATTAATTTTTCGCCGGGTAAGAGATTATTCATTTTTCGCCGGGCGAGACATTATTCATTTCTCGCCGGGCAAGAGATTATTCATTTTTCGCCGGGCAAGAGATTATTCATCTTTCGCCGGGCAAGAGATTATCATTTTTCGCCGGGCAAGAGATTATTCATTTTTCGCCGGGCAAGAGATTATTTATTTTTCGACGGGTAAGAGATTATTCATTTTTCGCCGGGCAAGAGATTATTAATTTTTCGCCGGGCAAGAGATTATTCATTTTTCGCCGGGCAAGAGATTATTCATCTTTCGCCGGGTAAGAGATTATTCATATTTCGCCGGGCAAGAGATTATCATTTTTCGCCGTGCAAGAGATTATTCATCTTTCGCCGGGCAAGAGATTATTTATTTTTCGCCGGGCAAGAGATTATTTATTTTTCGCCGGGCAAGAGATTATTCATTTTTCGCCGGGCAAGAGATTATTCATCTTTCGCCGGGCAAGAGATTATTAATTTTTCGCCGGGTAAGAGATTATTCATTTTTCGCCGGGCAAGACATTATTCATTTCTCGCCGGGCAAGAGATTATTCATTTTTCGCCGGGCAAGAGATTATTCATCTTTCGCCGGGCAAGAGATTATTTATATTTCGCCGGGCAAGAGACTATCATTTTTCGCCGGGCAAGAGATTATTCATTTTTCGCCGGGCAAGAGATTATTTATTTTTCGCCGGGTAAGAGATTATTCATTTTTCGCCGGGCAAGAGATTATTCTTTTTTCGCCGGGCAAGAGATTATTCATTTTTCGCCCGGCAATAGATTATTCATTTTTCGCCGGGCAATAGATTATTCATTTTTCGCCGGGCAAGGCGTTATTCATTTTTCGCCAGGCAAGAGATTATACATTTTTCGCCGGGCAATAGATTATTCATTTTTCGCCGGGCAATAGATTATTCATTTTTCGCCGGGCAAGACATTATTCATTTTTCGCCGGGCAAGAGATTATTCATTTTTCGCCGGGCAAGAGATTATTCATCTTTCGCCGGGCAAGAGATTATTTATATTTCGCCGGGCAAGAGATTATCATTTTTCGCCGGGCAAGAGATTATTCATTTTTCGCCGGGCAAGGCATTATTCATTTTTCGCCGGACAAGAGATTATTCATTTTTCGCCGGGCAAGGCATTATTCATTTTTCGCCGGGTAAGAGATTATTCATATTTCGCCGGGCAAGAGATTATTCATTTTTCGCCGGGCAAGAGATTATTCATCTTTCGCCGGGCAAGAGATTATTTATATTTCGCCGGGCAAGAGACTATCATTTTTCGCCGGGCAAGAGATTATTCATTTTTCGCCGGGCAAGAGATTATTTATTTTTCGCCGGGCAAGAGATTATTTATTTTTCGCCGGGCAAGAGATTATTCATTTTTCGCCGGGCAAGAGATTATTCATCTTTCGCCGGGCAAGAGATTATTAATTTTTCGCCGGGTAAGAGATTATTCATTTTTCGCCGGGCAAGACATTATTCATTTCTCGCCGGGCAAGAGATTATTCATTTTTCGCCGGGCAAGAGATTATTCATCTTTCGCCGGGCAAGAGATTATTTATATTTCGCCGGGCAAGAGACTATCATTTTTCGCCGGGCAAGAGATTATTCATTTTTCGCCGGGCAAGAGATTATTTATTTTTCGCCGGGTAAGAGATTATTCATTTTTCGCCGGGCAAGAGATTATTCATTTTTCGCCGGGCAAGAGATTATTCATTTTTCGCCCGGCAATAGATTATTCATTTTTCGCCGGGCAATAGATTATTCATTTTTCGCCGGGCAAGGCGTTATTCATTTTTCGCCAGGCAAGAGATTATACATTTTTCGCCGGGCAATAGATTATTCATTTTTCGCCGGGCAATAGATTATTCATTTTTCGCCGGGCAAGACATTCTTCATTTTTCGCCGGGCAAGAGATTATTCATTTTTCGCCGGGCAAGAGATTATTCATCTTTCGCCGGGCAAGAGATTATTCATATTTCGCCGGGCAAGAGATTATCATTTTTCGCCGGGCAAGAGATTATTCATTTTTCGCCGGGCAAGGCATTATTCATTTTTCGCCGGACAAGAGATTTTTCATTTTTCGCCGGGCAAGGCATTATTCATTTTTCGCCGGGTAAGAGATTATTCATATTTCGCCGGGCAAGAGATTATTCATTTTTCGCCGGGCAAGAGATTATTCATCTTTCGCCGGGCAAGAGATTATTCATATTTCGCCGGGCAAGAGATTATTATTTTTCGCCGGGCAAGAGATTATTCATTTTTCGCCGGGCAAGACATTATTCATTTTTCGCCGGGCAAGAGATTATTCATTTTTCGCCGGGCAAGAGATTATTCATCTTTCGCCGGGCAAGAGATTATTCATATTTCGCCGGGCAAGAGATTATCATTTTTCGCCGGGCAAGAGATTATTCATTTTTCGCCGGGCAAGGCATTATTCATTTTTCGCCGGGCAAGAGATTATTCATTTTTCGCCGGGCAAGGCATTATTCATTTTTCAACGGGTAAGAGATTATTCATATTTTGCCGGGCAAGAGATTATTCATTTTTCGCCGGGCAAGAGATTATTTATTTTTCGCCGGGTAAGAGATTATTCATTTTTCGCCGGGCAAGAGATTATTCATTTTTCGCCGGGCAAGAGATTATTCATTTTTCGCCGGGCAAGAGATTATTCATTTTTCGCCGGGCAAGAGATTATTCATCTTTCGCCGGGTAAGAGATTATTCATATTGCGCCGGGCAAGAGATTATCATTTTTCGCCGGGCAAGAGATTATTCATTTTTCGCCGGGCAAGAGATTATTCATCTTTCGCCGGGCAAGAGATTATTAATTTTTCGCCGGGTAAGAGATTATTCATTTTTCGCCGGGCAAGACATTATTCATTTCTCGCCGGGCAAGAGATTATTCGTTTTTCGCCGGGCAAGAGATTATTCGTCTTTCGCCGGGCAAGATATTATCATTTTTCGCCGGGCAAGAGATTATTCATTTTTCGCCGGGCAAGAGATTATTCATTTTTCGCCGGGCAATAGATTATTAATTTTTCGCCGGGCAAGAGATTATTCATTTTTCGCCGGGCAAGAGATTATTCATCTTTCGCCGGGTAAGAGATTATTCATATTTCGCCGGGCAAGAGATTATCATTTTTCGCCGTGCAAGAGATTATTCATCTTTCGCCGGGCAAGAGATTATTTATTTTTCGCCGGGCAAGAGATTATTTATTTTTCGCCAGGCAAGAGATTATTTATTTTTCGCCGGGTAATAGATTATTCATTTTTCGCCGGGCAAGAGATTATTCATTTTTCGCCGGGCAAGAGATTATTCATTTTTCGCCGGGCAAAGCATTATTCATTTTTCGCCGGGCAAGAGATTATTCATTTTCCGCCGGGCAAGGCATTATTCATTTTTCGCCGGGCAAGAGATTATTCATTTTTCGCCGGGCAAGAGATTATTCATTTTTCGCCAGAAAAAATGGTACACAGAGAAATTATCAATTTTTTGCCTTCTGAAAATAGTTTGGACATTCTAGATTGATATGCGAAAAATTGCATGTCGATATTATCAATATTTTATTTGGCCCACCGGCGCTGGGGAGTGTCGAGCCGGGTTTCATTCAACCGATCCCTTTTCTCTGTAATCCGGTGGGTAACAAATCTGCAGAATATATGTCATAAAGAGCAATACTGTGCTGTGTAAATGTTCGCGAGAATAGAAAAATTACACGGCGTGAAATATTCGTCATGTGTTTCCGATGTGGATTGTAAAACTCTCAAAAATATTACCGAATTACGACTTTATGGTGAACATTTTACGTTTATGGAGGAAGATTGCGTCAGTCTTGTACAGAAAAGGATGGTAGAGCGCTTGCGTAAATTGAGGAAATATATCAAAGGAATCTCTGGAAAAGGCAAACTCACGGCAAAGCTCGTTGATAAGCTGTCTGTTTTACGGATTGGAAATTCGAAGAAACAAAATTTGGGCAACATTGCTGCAGAAAACGTCGACCGATGAGAATTCGCAGCAGGAAACTGTCCGACTGGCGAAGACAGCTGGTTCAGCCAGAAAGCAAAAATGCTGAACATACTGTAAGATTATAAACATAAACCAGCTCTCTTCGACGTCGTTCTGATGGCAATCACTCCGATATATCAAAGAGCTGCTCCGATATATCAATAAATCGACTTGGAATTCGTTACACATACTCAAATGAATAGTACGTTTTTTTATAACAGACGATTTTATCGTTCTAATTTTTTGTTCAATAATTACTAACAATAAAGTAATTTTTTGAGCCGGAAAACGAAAGAAAATTCAATGACTTTTTTTCATTAACAAAGATGAAAAAAATAGAAATGCTTCGTCAGTTGAAAGTTTGTACAATTTGCTTGATGAACATATTTTTTTTCGTTTCAACATATCATGTATTCGAAGTATCATGTACGCAAAATTATGTGCATCGATCGACCGCACACGGAAATCATCGAAGGGCACAAAGATACATATTCGGATCAAATTGTGTTTGAAAAAAATATTTGAACACACTTCTTAATGTGTAGATGAGTTGATATAAAAAAACTATGAATATTGTATCAATAGTTTTTCCAAAATTAATTCCTGAAAATTAGTCCGTTTCGACGCTTGGCACTACTAACCACTTAATATTAATTTAATTTTTAAAAAAATGTAACTCAATTTTGAGCTAAATTTTTTTTCTAGACAAATTTCATTTAACTGAAATTTAGTTATTGAAAATATTCAATAGTGGATTCAGAGAAACCGATGAAATTAATTGCTCCTCATCTTTTAGCTATACCTTTTTAAATGTGCTTGTCGTTCATGCAACAGTGTTGTTTTTGTATGCGTGTCATGGTACAAAAGTCGAGTTTGTCACAAAATCCCACACCCGGATAAGCTATCTAAAGGGTTGGACACACAGGACCTATCAGCAGTCAAACTTAACAAAATTTTGCACTTCAGTCAATTCGACCCAGTAAGGTTTCACAACAAACTCCAATTAATATCCACAACTACTGCTAAAATCAGGATATTAATAAGCTCCTGCAATTTTTTTATGTTTGTTTTATGTTTTAACACAAACCGAATATTTTTTTCATAGATCATTTTCCTTTAGAAGCTACACGTATTTCAAGGATAACCTGTCTCGTTTTTCAAAGTCTATTAGTCAAAGTCTCTTGCAAGAAGGGGAGACAATCCTTTCAATATTGATATCTGAAATTAAAATATATCTACTTACTAGGCGGTAAATCAGTTTTTGAAAAAAAATAATTAGTTTTTAGAACTGAAAAAAGCTTAATTTGAAAAATTTAATCAACGCAACATTGACAGCTTCATTCCTATGTAAAAAACATCAGAGATCACATAATTATTTCTTCATAGATAGTTAATTTCAACAACACTCTCTCAATTAGTTCTATACATAAATCTAGTAAAACACACAGAACATTTGGAAAAAAATATCAAATTTAATAGGCAAGTTGCACACTGAGGTGGATTATGCTCACAACAGATTCATGCCATGAGGAGACATAAGTCGCTTTGAGATGTAGGTTTGCACATTGCAAAGCCATAAATCTTCAAGTGTTGTAAAGAAAAAATGCAAAAAATGCAAATCCAGTTGGCGAAATGGATTCAAGTAGTGACGACGATGTTACAGTAGTTTGGTACCAGTTACAACTTAAATAACGATACGAAAGAAGAAAATATTGGGCGCATCCATTTTATAGTTAATTTTTTTTAAGAGGTTCTGCTATTGTTGCACAGGAACTCGATTCAAATAGTGAAAAGTTTAAAATAAACTATTGAATGAAAATAAACAAAACTTTTTTGATTTACTTAAGCTTATTAGCGAGAAAATTCAAAAAAAAAAACTCAAGCTTCCGTGTTTCAATTCAAGAGCGTTTATTATTTTGTCTCAGTTATGTGCAAAAGTAAGAATAAAATGTATTTTCGAGTACTGTGTATGTATTGAATTTATTTAGAAATTTGAAAACAGTGCAGGTATCATGTAGTCCGCTCCAGTTGTAATCACTGAAAATTGGCTATCTTCGCTGCCCCTAGCTGGCGATTTAACTGCTGAATATGATTCTAACTCAAATGAAGAGCAGGGTGCTATTGTAGACTAGAGATGAGGCATAAAGACTGAAACAGGTATATGGAACAGGTATTTTTTTGGAACAGCCAGTACCTAGTACGAGATTCAAAAATACTAGGTACGAGTATTTTTGTGAACTAAACATGTAATCAAGAATTTACCCAATAAATTTCCTCCATTTGATTCACTTCAATCAAACAGTGATGTAATAGTACCCTAATATGAATATGCACTCGTATTTCATACTTGCAAGTGCTGTCATATTCACGAGTATTTCGTACTCTCAGTTTTTCTGGCGAATTTCATTTTGCCGTATCTTAGAAACTAGGCCGCTTTTTCCCAGATTTGTATGGAAATTTCGCCCGAAACACATTAGAAAGGTCCCCAAATTCATGCTAGACCAAACAAATTTTTTTGGAAAATATGGTCGTTTTTGCCCAATTTCCCCTATCAAAAATATTTTCGCCCTTAAAATATCACTAATATACTCCCCGACCACTTTCAATCAACAAAAGCGCTGTTAAGGCAGTTTTTGCCAAACTATGGCCAAAAACCCCTTACTCCCCAACAAAACCGAAATTTTTGTATCACAGCAATAGGTCTTGGCCCGTTATGTCCCAAACTACTCTAACCCAAAATTGCCCGATTTGGTCCGATTTCACCTATTTTTGCCTTAAAATTTTTTTGAATAGTTGAATAAAATGCTCGCAAGTCCAAAAATACTCGCAAGTACGAAAATACTCGATACGAAAATACTTACAAGTTCCAAAATACTTGCAAGTATTTTCGTTTCGCATATTTTGAAACGATAGGAGTATTTATGCAAAAATTTCGGTTTTGTAGGGGAGTAAGGAATTTTTTGGCCATAGTTTGGCAAAAACTGCCTTTACAGCGCTTTCGATGATTGAAAGTGGTCGGGGAGTATATTAGTGATATTTTAAGGGCGAACAAATATTTGATTGGGGAAACTGGGCAAAACCGACCATTATTTTCAAAATTTTTGGGCTAGCATCAATTTGGGGACCTTTCTGATTTGTTTCAGGCGAAATTTGCATACAAATCTGGGAAAAAGTGGCCTAGTTTCTAAGATACGGCAAAATGAAATCCGCCGGAAAAACTGAATCTAGCACTAAAAATGCTGAGATCCTTTTTGGTTCGTCAGTTGGCTTCTCCGGCTATGCTGAAGCCTTCCTCGTGACTGCTTTCCAGACCTACCGGGGTTGTGACTCATGTCCTGCCTTACCGAAGAGGTTGGCCCCCTAATGGGTGCAGGTTTAATAGACGTAACATTTATTTTTATCATTTCTTAATAAAATTTTCGACAAACTTCATGCTTCAGTGAGGTAAGTGGAAAACCAACTGTTTTAGATTAGCCAGAAAAAGTTTGGTATCAGGGATCGATCGATGAAAAGTCATATAGATGGCATATCATAGTTAATTTTTCGACATTGGTAATTTAAACGAATACAGGAGGTGTTTTGTGCATATATTAAAATGAAAATCAAATTAAATTGATTGAATTTGATTGTTTTCTCTTAGATGACTCCTAGATTGGAGTCATCTAAGACTTGCCAAATAAGTAACCGGCCATTGGAAAGTTATGGACAAGCTGCACGGACTAATGGCTCGTATCCTTTCACGGTCAACTGCACCATCACCATTCTAGCCTGGGAACTTTGTGTCTGGTGGGTGGGGGAGGGCATATCATACCATTTCATTACATCACTGCAAATCGTATGTACTTGTGTGTATATATGTACATACTTCAAAAAATACTAGCTAGTATTTTTGGAACAGGTATTTGGAGCAGGTATTTTTTCGTACTCGTGCTCGGAATACCTAGTGTGTGAAAATCCGAGTACGACCCAACTCTATAGTCCACATTCGTTTCAAAATGGAAACCAGAAGAAAATGTCTAAGCCCAATGAACAGTAGCAATTACTCTACATACTTGCAGCCGAAAACGACACCAAAATTGATCCAATACCAAAGCAAATTAAGCCACCACCAATTTATCTGAAAGAGCAAACAAACAAGCAACAACTTAGTCAATATGTTAGTATCAATGGCGGGTAAAAATAACCTTCATGTTACACCGCTTAAACGTGGCCACGTCTCCGAGACCAAAATTCAAGTTTGTTCGAAGGAAACGTTCAGAAAGATGACAAAAGAACTAGATTCTCAGCGTCGTCAGTGCTATACATACCAACTAAAAAGTTGCGAAGGATTGGCGGTCGTAGTTAAAGGCATAGAAACTGATATCGATGTTGATGAGTTGAAGCAGAAGCTTGAAAATCTCAGTTTCGCGGTGAAATCAATTACAAACATATTCAACAGTATCAAAGAGCCGCAGCGGCTGTTCAAAGTAGAACTAGAGCCCGAAGCCAGCAAACCTAAAAGGAGCAAAATCCACAAAATCTATAGCCTGCAATATCTTATGCACCGCAAAATCAACTTTGAAGAGCCGATCAAACGTAAAGGTCCCGTACAAAGTGCTAATTGCCAGGAAAATTGACACACTAGATCCTATTGTTCACTCTCCAGTGTGTGTGTCATATGTGGCGAGTTTCACCACACAAAATCCTGTGGCAAAAGCAAACAAGATTCTGCAAGTAAGAAATGTAGCAAATGTGGTAAGAACCATACCGCAAACTACAGAGGCTGCTCAGTTTTTCAATATTTAAAAGTAAAGATGATTCCACCCCAGAACGGTACTCAAAAGGCTCCAAATATTACAACCAATAGACCAGTTTCCGGGCCAGAGGCTTATGTATCATAATCTCTAGTAACTCCTGTCATCAAATATTCCAACGCGATCAAACTAAACGCACATGGTGCTGTTGAAACCACTGCTCAGAGCAACTATTTTATCAACCCCGAATTCTTTAAGGATCGCACACTAGAATGCGTATGGCATTGTCCAGCATAACGCAGAAATAACCTTACGACATTGATGTGTTCCTTATATTGGAAACCCACCTCACGGGAAAAAATAATAATTTTGTCATGCCAGGATACATCTTCTACGACACCAAACACCCAGATGGCAAGGCTAGAGGCGGGTCTGCAATACTCATTAAAAATATCTGCTCCATCATTGTTTAAAAGAACTTAGCGAAGACTATATCCAAGCAACATCAATTTGCCTAGGCGGCAGTCCAATGAGATTGTTATTTCGTCCATCTACTGCCCTCCGAGGCATAACATTTCCACAGCAACATTCGAGGCATAACATTTCCAAAGCAACGCAAAGCACACGTTTTGGGGGTCTTGAATCATTACTCCTAGGGGCAAAGCACTTTTCAAAATACTACAAACCAATGGCTTGAAGCATATTTGAACTGGTCAGCCAACGTATCGGTGTCGAATATAAAAGTGTCGGATGTCAATGAAATTCTGGACCTTATTGAATTTGCAATCTTGAAGGGAATACCTCCAAACTCCGTAAAGTCAGAAACAGTTTTCAATCTGTCGTCAGATCACTCTCCTGTGATCATCACTTTGCTTGTGGTATTGGCAGCTGCACAGATCACCCCAAACTAAAGCACGACTCAACAAAGCTTTTAGGGAGTTCAGGCTGGCAGTTGCGAAGGATAATGAGCTAAAAATTCATTCACTCTTGGAGAACCTTGCTCCCACTAAATATGCCAACTATTCGCTGTGGAAGTCGGTCAAGAAAATTAATAAACCTACCATTAGGGAAGCCCCACTAAGAACTGCCACCGGACAATGGGCCAGAAGTGACGCAGAGAAAGCCACCGCCTTCATAGTTCACTTAGAACAGGTTTTCACACCTTTCACCCCGGCAATAAACGACTTTCCACGTATTACCAGTGCTCAGGACTAATAGCCAATTAGAACTTCGGCTAAGCAAGTGGAAAATATTATTATCCATGAAATATCCTCAAAAAAATCTCCGGATATTGATCTTATCCTAGACTGCGGATGTTTATGCATATGCATATTTTTAATAAAGAAAGGCAGAGTAGTGGGACTGAAATAGGTATTTTTTTTCTTAAGACGATTCTAAAAATGTATTATTTATTTTGCATATTGCATACATTTTGCATAATGCATACATTTTGCATATTGCATGCATTTTGCATATTTTGCATATATTTTGCATAAATTACATATGCACAAACTCTCTGTTCCCCTGCATTACATTTATTGCCTTAGAGCTATCTTAAAGCCAATTAAACGAAACTGGTGGTGCTGTTTCCCGAGACAAACCAAATTTCTGTATTTATTCACATATCAAAAATTTCATAGCAACTCGATTGCACGGCTACTTTCGAGCGAATTGGATTTCACGATCAGTGTAAATTTTTAGTTCTTTCGAACTATTTACAAGTTGTTCTATGACCGTGTATAAAATAGTTAGTGAAGTGATCATTATTAGTTCAAAGTCAAGACAACGCTGAAAACAACCAAATCAAGAAGTGCAAGAGTGAAAAATGGGCTTGAGGACTGAAGGAAAAATATTTCACAGGAGATCGGGATGGACAAACCGTTTATTGTCAAGCTTATAATAAAGAGGCGGATATATTTTTAATGCTGCCTTTCAGTTAATTATAATTACGTATTAGGTAAAATACTTATTTAACGTACTGGGTATTTCGTAATTTACAATTAGATTCGATGTGAAAGAAAATCACAATTGACAAGATTTAGAGACTGTTGGGCACAAGAATAATGATGACAAAGATGATGCTATGAACGTTAGAAATATAAATCCAGAAGATGAAATAAATCCATTCAAGAAGTATTCATTTTATAGTGACGTGTGTCGAGCAATGGTCGCTGTTAATATTCCCTGGAGAAGCCTTGATAATGAAGTGCAGAGAAGGTTTCTTCAAAAATATGCAAAGCAAAATATTCCAGTTGAATCGACGTTAGGAAAAATTCTTTGCAAGATTGCAATAATTTTGCAATTCAGGAGATACGAAATGACGAGACTACAGATAACACCGGTCGTAATGTAGTGAATTTAATAGTTGGGAAACTGCGTGAGAATGAAATAGCAAAACCTTTACTTACTTGCTTCTGGACAACTCGAGCAGTCAAATCATGCTACTATTTCTCGATTTTATGAATTTGACGATGCAGGACTTATGCTTGAGTTACAATCAATGCAACCAACATTTGCTGCCAAGTTTTGTTGGTGGAACGAGTTACAATCAATGCAACACAACATTTACTGTCATCTGTCACTGGCTACATTAAAGAAATTGCTGTTCGATAATTTGGATCCTTTAAAGTCTCGGAAAGATATATCAGTGAATATTTTATCCTCTAAAAGCTGCGGAGTGTAATAAAAAGCAAAAATGAGACAAAAAAATACAAATTCTGATTGTCATTTACATATGACAGTTCCGATTTCCCGAACGCTCATAGGAACAGGTGGAATTGGGTATTTTGTTGCCATGCCAAGTTTGAGGTATGAGCAAACTCTGCTGCCAAGCAAAGTTGTGTTGCATCATTGTAACTGCTCTCATACGTTCTCATGGGTTCAAACTCATTTTGACGTGCAACAAATGTTGGTTGCATTGATTGTAACTCTAGCTTTACGGTGAAATGGTGGTGAAGAAAAAGTGTTACTACTTGTAACAGATGCAGCAGCATACATGTTGAAAGCTGGTAGCAACTTGAAAATTTTTTACTCGAATATGTTGCATCTAAACGCTGGTACTGAGTTCGAATTCACGTGAAATTTTGACATGTCTCCCTTATCTGGTCATTCTTTCGAGCGAAAATTTTGGCAATGGAGAAAAGCAGAGACAATGCTCATTTCTGACGGATAAAATGTCAAGAATTTCACTTTTCGATCGATTTTCTTATTGGAAAGACATTTGCACTGCTCCATTTTCAAATTGAAACAGCAAATGTCACTTTTTAGCTCGAAAAAATGAACTGCACAAACTAAATTGGCGTGAAATGATTGGAGACATGTTTCAGTGCCATCTACGTTTTCAACGCGAAAGCAACCTCAAAGCAACTTTTCATGCTAAGAACTTAGTACCACTCTTGCTTATTTTCAAGCTAAATTTTCGCCGAAGCAGATTTCACGTGAAATTTTGTATGAAAATTTCACGTGAAATCGAACTCAGTACTATGCTTAACTTGTTAAGCTCACGGATTGCATAGGGTAGCAGAAGATGTGAGTCTTCACTTTCCTTTAGTTGACAAATTGATATCATCTGTCAAAAAAGTGTTTTTGAAAGCTCCGTTTCTTTTCGAACGTTACCTAGTTACATTGGCTAATGCTCCATTACCACCAGAACTCATCTTAACAAGATGGGGGACATGGATAGAGGCCGCTGTGTCCTATGCAACACATTTGGAGGGTATAAAAGGGGTATTAAATTTCTATTATTAATAAAAATTTGACTGTATTAAATTAGTATTTTTGTATATCCCTGTGCTTCGATGTAAAGGATGCAATGTCAAATAAAACAAGACAGGAAATATTACAAAGTAGGAAACTTCCTCAAGACTTTGCATTTATCTAAGCACATTTTGGTACTTTACCAATCAGTATGAACAAACTGGAAACAGTGGGATTACCTACAATAGAATCCATGGGATATGTGGTCGATATTATTAAAAATATGGAAAGCATACCCGAAATTTTCGGAGAAAAAGTTGCTGCAAAAGTCGATGCAGTTTTGAAAAGAAATCCAGGATTTGACGATATAACAGAAGTCAGAAGCATCTTGAAGGGTGGGTCTCTTGAAGAACCAAAGGAGATCCAGGCATGTAATTTGAGCAAATTTAAATATGCTCCAAGTACTTCTTGTAACGTTGAACGATCGTCCTCTGCTTACAAAATAATATTATCAGGCAGGCGTCACAAATTTACATTTCCTAATCTGGAAAAAAACAATTGTAACATACGGCAATGCAAATTATAATAAAATAGCATATCTGGCAGACTTTTCAAATTGCATATATTTTTCATATCTTGCATATATTTTGCATATCTTGCATATATTTTGCATATTTTGCATATATTTTGCATATCTTGCATATATTGTGCATAATATTTTGCATAATATTTTGCATAAAATATGCATATTTTAATATGTTACAATAAAACAATTAAGAAAGAAATATTTGATTTACATCTCTATTTCTTACCTCCCTTATTTACAAAATACGTAAGTGTATAAACATCCGCAGTCTAAAGCTGCCACCGATCATATTCTCTTGCCTGTCTAGTCTCTTCAACGTTATTTTTCGAATCGGATATTTCCCTGAAGCTTGGAAAACAGGCGAGATCATAATGATTCCCAAGTCTGGTAAAGACTCTTCCCATATTAAGTCATACAGACCTATTAGTCTTTTGTCCTGCGTCTACAAAATTTTACAGAAAGTTCTGCTGAGAAATCTACTTCCAACACTTGAAGATGCAGGGGAAATTCCAGAATACCAATTCGGATTTCAAAGACATCACAGCACCATCCAACAGGTCTATCGAATCGCGTCAGACATTAAAATAGCATTCAAAGATAAGAAGGGATTGTGCAGCAGTCTTTTTAGACGTAACGCAAGCTTTCGACAAAGTCTGGCATGAAGATTTGAGCTACAAAATCAAATCAATGAGCGTTTTTACACGACTTCCCAATTTGGGATTGGGAATATACCGTAATTCGTGAGCTTTAGCCCGATTTCCATGTATGTGTGCGCAGACTGTGTACGTGCACGGAAGCTCCTCATGAGCTTGATTTCCGAATACCGGTTTTGTACGCAGCGTTTATATGTGTGTGTGCCGGATCAAATTCTATGGCTACACGAAGATCGGATTAAAACCGGTTTGAAATCCCGATCTCGTGTAACCATAGAAATTTGAGCGGCGATCTGGTTTACAAACACATAGATTGTGATTTGTTTTCAATAGGGCGTGTCCAAAAGGGAAATTTCTAATATCGTGGCTTCTAGCGGCCGCTGTTCACTTCTTCGATCAGTTTGGTGGCCATCCACCAAACAGTATGCATCGGAATGCAATATCATTCCGAAAATGCCTCTGAGCGGAAAGCACGTGCGTTGTATCTGAGCGTTGAATAGAGTTAACTGTCGTGGACGAATTGAAAACAAATGCTGTTTAAACATTTTCACTTTTTATTTATAATTTTGAATATAAAAAGGATCTTCCATTGATCTTGTAGTGTGTTTTGAATAATACAATCAAATTGTCATCGTATCGAATAAGTACACGGCCTTTTTTCACACAAATCACTTGTAACATTCTTACTTTTTTGTTTACTTATTTTGTACTTTTACTTCACTTGATTTTGCTCAGTTTGAGAAAACACTTGATACACACTTCTTCTTTTTCTGATCTCCCTCGATCTGATCTTCTTGATTTTATAGTGTTAGGACTGCTGTGGTTGCAGAAATTGCTAGATGCAATTTGTGTAACCTGATCTGTGCTTATTTCGCTTTGATCTTAGAATTTTTGTTTTGATAAACATATATGTTTATCTGAAGGTTGATTTGTTTATATGAAGATTGAAGAGTATTGAATTGATATGATGGATTTGTTTGTATGAAGATTGAAGAGTATTGAATTGATATGATGGATTTGTTTATATGAAGTTTGATTTATTTTGAAAGGTATTGAATTTCTTCATTCTACCGTTGGATAAAGATTTAGACCGGATGTCGGTACTTGAGAGTTAGGTGCTGACGGTGCCATAACTATAGTTATCTTTATCGTGGTCGTTTAATAAAACAGTGTTTTTTGCTTAATCACTTTAACATATTTTATTTCTTTATCAGAACTAATTCTTTACTTATAACGTTGAATATATATACTAGTGTTAATTCTTTTATTAAATTTGATTAACTTGTTTTAACTGATCTTGATTGATTGAAACACACTCTTGATTGATTGAACCCACTCTAATCTACTTTCTTCTTGATTGGATATTAGATATTAGAACTGCTGTGGTTGCAGAAATTGCTAAATGCGATTTCTGTAACCTGATCTGTGCGAATTTCGCTTTGATCTTAGAAATAAACATTTTGGTTTTGAGCAGATATGTTTATATGAAGATTGATTTGTTTATATGAGTATTGAAATGATATGATAGTTGCAGATGAAAAGTATTGAATTTGTTTAGGAAAGTATTGAATTGATATGATGGTTGCAATATTGAATTTGTTTATATGAGTATTGAATTGATATGATGGTTGCAGATGAAAAGTATTGAATTTGTTTACTATTCGACTATTGGATAGAGATTTAGACCGGATGTCGGTACTTGAGGGTTAGGTGCTGACGGTGCCATAACTAGAATGCTCTTAAGGATTTATTTTAAGTGTAGGGTGAAGAAATTCTGCTGTTGATAGCATACAAGCAAATGGCATACCATATTGCCTACCGATTGGCTTGCATACACATCACTAAAATGCACTCAAACTCATATATAATACACATCAATGTGTCCCGTAAGTCTACGAAATGTCTGGTGGAAGCACAAAATATTATTATATTTTTTTATGTCTGATCAAAACAGAACTGTTAAAACATAACTTTCATACATTTATTTCCAAAATGGCACCAACTTAGCTTTGGTGTGACAATTTAATCAAATTCACAAATATTCAACATTGAAATGAATTAAACGTTATCTATAATGGAATAATCGCAATGTTTTCTCTATTACAATTCAATTTGTAGACAAAATCTATCATAAATCTGAGAGATATTATTTTGTGTGATTGCTTCGTGGCAACTTGAAGTTCGAACGAAATCCAGAGCCTCGACTTTTTTTCGTTGTCCGCTTCACGTGCAATGTCCCTTATTTTAAATTATTAATTTAAAATCTCTCATAAATATAATTAGAAATTAAATCAAACACTCGCTCTGCCCTGATTCCCATAAACTTTCTTTCAAAATTTTGCTCAATTTTGCGTTAGTAATACTCGAAAATTACATACTCTACTGCAGCTGTGGGCAAACCTAATACTGGTATGATCGACATTAATTTTTTTAATTTATGCGCGATCAACTTCGAAAAATGGGTTAAATTAAAAACAAATAAAAATTAAATTAAGGTCTTTATTGATATTAATATGTTAAATACATTGTATTACTACTTTGTGCAATGTACTTTATTAATAAATATTTTGGTTTAATTTTTGATGTATATGAGTGACTCTCCATTTCATCAAAAAGTATTGTAGAGTTAGGCTTGTAAGCACTGAAGCACAATGCTAAATTTGATGAAATACCCTCGTTATCGAATTCTCTAAAAGGAAATGAAATAAATTCAAAAATCGGTTGAAGGATATTGAGATTTGCAAATCGTCTCTCGAGTTCTTGTTTAAAATTTTCCAGTTCAGGACAAAACATTTCAATATTACATGCACCAGTAGGTTAGGTTAGGTTGTACCAGTTGGCACAAGGCCACACATGGACCTATTGGTACATAGTGCTACGAGATAAATGCGGCAGGAGAAAAAAAATCAGTCCAAGCGGCCATCGAAAACCCCGGACTCTTTCGCGAACTGAAGAATGTCTTTCAGCTTTCAGCTAGATTCACCAGTAAGTTTAATATGTTTTTCAAAATATGGAAAATATTTTAAAATTTTGCCTATTTAATTGTGAAGCAAAAGGTTTTAATTTTACTTAAAAAACATTTACCGAACTCAACGTTTGATTTTTCCTTGTAATTGTAAATTTAGCAAGTTGCAACGGCCCATAAAATCCGTAAGAAATGCTAATATCTTTACCCATACTGGATCTTCCAATTGTTCACGTTTTTCTCCCAATGTGTCCAAAAATGCAATAATTTCAGGCAAAAGATTTAGAAATCTTTGCAAAAATGTTCCTGACCTAAGCCATCTAAAGCTTAGTACTGTTTTCGATTTCACGTTAAATTTTCATGCAAATTTTGACGTGAAATTTATTTCGGCGAAAATTTAGCTTGAAAATAAGCAAAAGTTGTACTCACTTTTAAGCGTGAAAAATTGCTTGGAACATGCATTCGCTTTGAAAATGCAAATAGCTTTGGCACATGTCTCCAATCATTTCACGCCAATTTAGTAGGTGCAGTTCATTTTTTAGGCTAGTACTGAGTTAATCGTGAAGCTAAATTTTGACATGTCTCCATTATCTGGTCATTCTTTCGAGCAAAAATTTTGAAAATGCAGAAAAGCGGGGACACTTATCATTTCTGACGGATAAGATGTCAAGAATTTTAATTTTTGAACGATTTTATTATTGAAAAGACATTTACACAATTCAATTTTTAAAATTCAAACACCAAATGTCACTATTTAGCTCGAAAGAATGAACTACACAAACTACATTGCCGTGAAAATATTTTTATTTTATTTTATCTCAAATTGAGATTAACCTTTGTTACGAATCGCGATCGACCGTTTTCCCACCCCTGCTCTACTGCATCATTCTGCTAAATTTCAAATACTTATCTTTTGTGGAAGTATGCTAAAATCTAAATTCAAAAATGACCTCTGTTCTTGATCTCCTGCTAAAATTGTGTGCTGTATGGTTATACAGCTAACTTAAAAAAACGAAAATATTTATTTATTTACAATACAAATCAAAACACAAATCATCGAATATCTCGAAAGCGCTAAAATGTGCACAGAACATCCGATTCACGGCCGCGGTGCCGCCAAATGCCTACACCACATAACCATCATCGCAAATGGTTCATGTCACGTTGATGCATAAAGCGGCGACGTCGCTGTTCACCAGACACGCACCAACTAAGTGAACAGCACTCGCCAGAAGCATCAATAAAACAAATTTCCCTGTTTCCACGCGCTTCAACGAAGTAAACGGTGAATTTCAGAAGCCGCCACATTGGAATTCCCTTACATGAATACGCTTCTAATGAAGTGAACTGCACTCGTCAGAAGCCGACATGTTAGAACTGTGCCCGTTTGTACACGCTCCTGCGAAATGAACAGCATTTTTCAGAAGTCGCCATGTAAAGAATTTCCCTGTAGGGAAACGCCCTTACGAAATCAGCACCAATCAGCAGAAGCCGCTAGGGGAAATCTTCTGCACGAGCATGCTCGCACGATGTGAATAGGATAAATCAGAATCTGCCATATTGGAAATCTGACTACACGGACGTGCTGACACGAAGCAAGCAGCTTTGGTCAGAAGCCGCCATATCGGAAAGCTGCGTCCATGCACATGCTCGAACGAAGTGAACAGCAGTAGTCAGATGCCGCCATAATGAAAATCTACGTGTACGTACACAGAATTATCGTGTACACACAAATACAATAACATGCAGAGAAAGCTCACGAATTTCGGTATATTCCCAATCCCGAATTGGGAACAGCTATAAAATCGCTCAATGCTTCCGAAAAGCTTTCATCAAATCCTCTCCTTCTACCTAACCGATCGCACATTCCAGATTATATACAAAAGCTATACTACCACAAAATATCGAGTGCATGCTGGTGTACCTCAAGGAAGTGTCTTGGGACCTGTACTCTACAGAATCTTCACATCTGATCTCCCAATAAGCGACAAAACAACTACAGCTACCTTTGCGGATGACGTCGCCATTCTATGCACTGATTCGAATCCAGCTATGGCATCCCGAATTCTGCAAGCCCACATCTCACTTCTAGAATAATGTTTATCCAAATGAAGAATCAAAATGAACGAAACCCAATGCGTCCACGTTAGGCTCACATTGTTAAAACTAACCTGTCCTCAAGTATATCTTAACAATGTACCAATACCTCAAAGCAACGAAGTGAAGTATCTCGGAATGCAGCTTGACAGGAGGCTCACCTGGAAACGGCATTTTGAAGCGAAAAATCAGCAATTGAAGCTCAGATTCAACAATTTCAAATGGATGCTCAATAGCATGTCAAAATTTTCTCTCGACTCTAAAGTGCTAGAACAAACTTTGTTCAGTCACTTTCTTTAGTTAAAAACCTCTTGTAACTCTAGAAAACTAATTTTGACTTTGATCTCTGTTTTAACGTAACTTGCGTTCAACATGTACATGTTAACTGCGAGGAGTGCACATCATTTCTCCTAGTATGGAAGATTTTAAAACTAACTGAAGCTTCTTGTACAAAGGAAACAGTTAATAAAGTTATTATTTTAAAAAAAAACTGAAAGGGTACACAATTTCAATGGTAATTCTGTTCCGTATTTCTCTCCTTGCTGAAGCGAGCATACGCGGTATGACCCAACTTCAAATGCATTGTCAATTGTGTAAACATATATAATCCATTGAATTCAAACTACAGATGCCAAAGAGCATTAACCCAACAAAGATGGTTCATGAAGCTTACGTATCATTTCAACTTTAACTCTTCAAAGTAAAAACGCAGTCATGCTGATCGTTTTTCATACCATTCAAATATTTCACAAATCTCACGAAACAATATCTGTACACATTGTAATTCACTGTTACAAACCAAGTGTGCATATTGAAAATTGCAATCTTATGAAATCTACTTACATCCTATTAATTTACAGATAAATTTCATAGATACGAGTAGTTAGCACCTTTATAACTAACAAAACGCCACGAGTCTGAGTTGAAGAGTAGGCGTTATGATGAATTGATTGACCTTTGTCACTTGTTGTTTGATGGTATCAACCATCATCCGCGAGGGGTGACAAGACATAGTACAATCATAACGAATAAGCTTACGAAAAGATAAAAAAAAACACCAATCTTAGTTTGAATAGCAATGCGACTCGTAAAATATTTCAAGTTCTCAGATCCGGTTAGCATTTTCGTATGGAGAAGGTTACTTAGTGCTTGCATTCAAAGTTATGCATATTGACTTATACATTAGCATTTTTCGGTATGGAAATATGGATGCTTTCAGATGTTGCGTTAAGATTTTGCTCGAGTGCTTTTTCATTTCAATTTTTAGTATATACTCAAATGAATCTTGTAGCGTTAATTGCAAGTTGATTTTACTAAATACCTGGAACTTTGATGATTTTTGCAATAAGTTTGTATTTGTTGAATGAGATTAGTATACTGGTGATAGTTGGGATGTGAGGTGGAAACTACGTGAGCAAATGCCAATTCGATGTGGGATTCTAATTAGTCATGCATTTTCCCCAGAATGTAATTTACGTTGATTGTGGGTATTTGATTTGAGCATGTTTCGAGGTAGTTGCTTGAAATTCAATATTTTGATAATGCCAGCTTGTTTATGTGAAGCTAAGATAATGCAAAAATTTTATACAAATCATATTATCATCTCGATGCTAAAAAATGGGATGGGGTGTATACTTCAAGGATTACGTACTGATACTATTCTCCATACTTGGATTTTCAATCATCATTTCACACCATTAAAAGCAGCAGATTCTCAATGGAAGATAGCGATATTTTACAGATCTAAAACTATATTTAGTTGTATCTAAAGCTTAGTACTGTGCTCGATTTCACGTGAAATGTTCATACAAAATTTCACGTGAAATCTGTTTCGGCGAAAACTTCAAAAATATAGATGACATTGACACATGTCTCCAATCATTTTACGCCTATTTAGTATGCGCAGCTCATTCTTTCAAGCTAAAAAGTGACATTTGGTGTTTGAATTTGAAAATCGAGCAGTGCAAATGTCTTTCCAATGAGAAAATCGATCGAAAAGTGAAATTCTTGACATTTTATCCGTCAGAAATGAGCAGTGTCTCTGCTTTTCCCCATTGCCAAAATTTTCGCTCGAAAGAATGATCAGATAATGGAGACATGTCAAAATTTAGCTTTACGATTAACTCAGTACCAGCCTTTATACTCAGTTCTTAGCGTGAAAAATTGCTTCGAAGTTGCTTTTGCTTTGAAAATGCAGATGGCATTGACACATGTCTCCAATCATTTAGCTTTACGATTAACTCAGCACCAGCCTTAAACTTTGAAGCCACGCGATTCCTACCGCCGCAACAATTACAATAGCCAGCAACCATTATAGAAACTAACCAGATACCACACTTGTCTAACAATATTGTTTACATTGCGCCGAAGAAACTACCGCCATCACATCACAAGGAAATCAACAACAATCAAACAATAAAATTCAAATGACGATTCAACCGCAAAGATATTCTTTGTTTTTATTACTGACAGTAATCAATAAAACCTGGAATGTCATTTCGTTCTCTTACCTTTCCTCGACGCTAGTCATCATCATCATGATCGACCTGATGTTCACTAGGTGTACTTATCCATTCGATAGGACAATCATCAAGTATTCTGATCACTCAATTTCGTCTGCAAGAAGCAGAAGAAGAAATAGAAGGCAATGGTGAGTCCCTGTCCGGAATAAGTTGGAACACATTAAGTACATATGTATGTATGTCTTGTGTATATTATGCAAGCCATTTGTGCGCAGACAAGACTGGATATGTTTACTAAATGCAAAACAGTTTCTCAACTATAACCACCTTAAATCTATAAAGATATTGATTAGAATTGCTTGCTGTTTCAGTCTATGGTTTTTGAACCTTAACCCTTTGCGATAAATTTTGATCTTATGGATCATTTTTTTCCTAAAATTTATTTCGAGATTGTCTCATTCCGAAAATACTTTTATCTTTGGCAAAATTTTACTTCACCCAGAAAAAACTTCTAGTATACTTTTCTGATATTGACAATAACTTGAAGGATTGACTGAGATTAAATGGAATTTTCTTCCTTATAACTGCTTCCCCCAAAAACATTTTTTCGCGTGAAGATGTTCCTTTAATATCCGATTCTCAGGTACGTACAGTAAAATAATATTCAATGAAATTTTTGGCATTTAGTTGTTAATGGCTTCAAATAATGACATACAATCTGTAAACATGGTATCTTAATTCAAGTCTTGAAATTTGGAGTTGGCAGAGCTTCATTTTTGTAATGAAAAATTTTACAAGTATGAAATGATTAGTATCACGCCTCACTTTGCTCTCGATTTCACTCAGACACCTATTCAGTGCGAAGTAGATATGGACAAATGAGCTCATAGCTCACCACTGATCGCTCTTTTTTTCCAGTGCACTGCCTGAAAAAAACACAGCATACACTCAAAAAATTTTGGTTGAATTTTATCCTTATAATAGTAGGAAACTGGTTTCCTACTATAAAAGATGTAAATTTACTAAAGCGCGTAAAAAGAATATTTTACGTCTTAAGGCTGGTACTGAGTTCGAGTTCACGTGAAATTTTGACATTTCCCCATTTTCTGACCATTCTTTCGAGCGAAAATTTTGACAACAGAGAAAAGCAGAGACACTGCTCATTCTTGACGGATAAAATGTCAAGAATTTCAATTTTCGATCGATTTTCTTATTGGAAAGTCATTTGCACTGCTCCATTTTCAAATTGAAACACTAAATGTCACTTTTTCGCTCGAAAGAATGAACTGCACAAACTAAATTGGCGTGAAATGATTGACAACATGTTTCAGTGCCATCTATGTTTTCAAAGCGAAAGCAACTTCAAAGCAACTTTTCATGCTAAGAACACAGTACCAAACTTGCTTATTTTCAAGCTAAATTTTCGCCGAAACAGATTTCACGTGAAATTTTGTATGAAAATTTCACGTGAAATCGAACTCAGTACTATGCTTTAAGCGTTTAAATTTTTTTACGACCAAATCGTGTAATTTTACCCTAATAGTCCAGTCAACAGCCGTTTTCCCGTGGAATTTTGAGAATCAAGGTCGATTTTGTTGAAAATTTGGCTTTAAGCTCTACTAACCCTCTTCTTCGAAATCTACCCTGTGCCGAATCGGGCTTTTGCCCTTGGGGTGAAAACCACCCCATCTAGGGGATGAAAAATTTTTCAATCAAATTAACCATGGAAGTCAATAGATTGACCAATTCTAAGCAACTTTTGTTTTATAAAGTTTTTTTGTAAAGTTGATCCTTCCCGATTTATTAGCGATTGAAACTGTGCATTTTTCGTTAAAAACAGCCCCTTTTTTAACCGTTTTTCATGAATAACTTGAAAAATTTCAATTTTACCAAAAAAATCATTTTGAACGAAGTTGTAGCTTATAAAAAACAAAGAGATTCGTGCCTGAGACATCTATGTAGACCTAATAGCGACTGAGTTATTGCTCTTTGAAGGATACTCATTTTCGAAGAACCCCGAAGTTGAGAACCTTCAAACTCAAATATATCGAATATGGTGAAATTTTTGGAGAAAACACGTAAAACATTTTTTAAAGTAAATTAAAAATCCTTTCAAATGAGCTTTAATAAAAGTATTTTGCATAAGAATTGACTGACTTATGACCAAAATAAAGTGATTATCCAATTTTTTTTTTTTTAAATGCAACAAATCAACCCTCGTCATTACAAAACTAATAAAAATTAATAGCTCCCTACTTGCAACTAACTTTATTTAGGTATAATTGGTATAATCCATATGATTTGATAGGTTTGAAATGCTTAGTTTAGAGAAAATTATTGTTTAAATGAAAATCGATATTTTTGTAATTTTGATATAAAAATGCATTTTTCTTAAATAAATCAAAAAGTATTTATAACACAAAAAATTGTTTCAAACATTAATTGTAGCATTTATTTTACTGAAAATTTTCGTTTTATTTTATATTTTTTTATCATAAAAATTGAAGGAGATATGGCGGTTCAAAGTTTGCATTCATGCAATAATTGTGGCACACCCAACCTCTTTGAACTCACCCCTTTTCAAAAACAAGGGTTGAAAATTTTTTTAATAAACATGACGTTAAAGCCCTTCCATTTCTCAACAAAATGCTTTTTTTGAAAAGTTTATTGCTTAAAAAATACAGGAGTTATCGTCGAAAAACAAACTGCTTTTTTTTAAATTTTGCAGCACGAATATTGGAGCATTTAAGAATAAGGAAAGAGAAGCGGAGCTACATCCAAGCAACAGCTGGCACATTGTGACAGTATTTTACCGGTCTTTTTACATCTGTGTTGGTATATGTCTGTTCATGTATATACATATATATATCATATGTATTGTTTTGTATGTTTTGAATGATGCTTCTCGTTTCTGCTCTTGATGTAAGCAGTACACTGTTAGAATCGAAAGCTTTTTTATTCTTCTATATTTTGTTAAAAATCTTTGTTTATGCGTATTAAGTGTTGTATACTTAAAATAAAACGAAAATAAAAAGTAAAAAATAAAACTGTAAGTACAACAAATAATTTTACACAATTTCAAATTAAATTCGTTAATATAAGTGTTAATTATATACAATGCTCTTGTAGGCACCTTTTTGGCATTGAGCAGCCTTTATTTTGAATTTTATTTATTTACAAGTCCAGATATGGCTTGGTAACAAAAATATTAACCCTCTTGATTGGGGTTGGGTTAAAATTGAAGGAATGTTACATCCAGTCAAAAACCCTAATCAACCTGCGCCTGAAGAACTTTTACAAATGATATTTTGTAGTTGAAAAAGGGGTGTGGCTCAGCGTGCGGTTGTCGACGAGTAGGACTGTTCTGCAGTGCTACGTGCAGAGGCTGCAGTGAAGATTCATGCTTAAACAGAGCACCCATTTTGGATCAGGACGAAAATGAAAATAGCGAGAGTGACGATGAACAGCAGAATGAGAGAACAAGAGACGAAGAAGACGACGACAGCGACAATTACTAATTTTTATAAATATAATGTAATATCTGTACTAATTTTTATAAATATAAGATCCGCTTACCAGGGTAATAAATTATTCAATGAATAAATTGAATGAATGCAGTTTACAATTATATCTAATTCAAAAAAAAAAAATTTAATATTTTTTAATATATCATACTTGCGGGGGGTGGTTTATAAGGGTTGAAGTATTTTTTAAAATAATAATTTCATTCTAACAATAATTCAAATTTAATTACACAATTTTCAATCATTTAAAATTATAATAAAAATTTTTAATACTAGTTTTCAAAGTTACTACCCCTTAGGGGATGATTTTCAGGGGTTGCATCTGTCTGATTTAATAAAATATTCTCAATTCAATAGAAGCAGTTTACAATTATTTCTAATTCTAAAAAAAATAATTTTTTTTTTAATATTTTTTAATATATCATACTTGAAAGGGGGTGGTTTATAAGGGTTGAAGTATTTTTCAAAACAATAATTTCATTCTAACAATAATTCAAATTTAATGACACAATGTTCAATCATTTAAAATTATATAAAACATTTTTAATACTAGTTTTCAAAGTTACTACCCCTTAGGGGATGTTTTACGGGGGTCACATATGTCTGATTAATTAAAAATTCGTTTGAGAGTATCGAGTAGTCTACAAATAAATATTTTAAACTTTATTTTAACCAAACAGATGCTAAAATCTATTTTTTTAAATTTTTTGGAAATAAGGGGTAGTTTTAACCCCTAAAAATAAAAAGCCCGGTTCGGCACAGGGTAGATTTTGAAGAAGAGGGTTAGTAGAGCTTAAATCCAAATTTTCAGCAAAATCGACCTTGATTCTCAAAATTCCACAGTTTTTCATTTTTTTACCGCTGTTGACTGGACTATAAAAAGTAAAAAGACGTACATTTTGGACGGAAATGGATGAAATTTATGTAGTAAAGGTTGCTTTTTAAGAGCTTTCTAAAATAATAAGCGTCATTATAATGCAAGCACTGGTAAATTTCTACATCAAAAGTTATTTATTGAGACCAATTTTAAGAAATTCGTACTACTTAAGCGTGAATTTCTTGATCTTAAGTTTAGCCACTTAAATCAGGGAAATGCTGTAATATAAAATATTGGCCCAAATGAAATATAATTAACAAAAAACTGTAAATAGGTAACTTTAAAAGCCAAAAATGGCGTGAAGAAGTGAAAATGTGAGGTCAAGGAAGTAAAATATAAATATTTTTATTATCACACTTCTACACTTGTTACATGGAAAGATAAACCTGCACTGTTCACTTAACTGCAACTATTCAAATGTAATCAATGATCACCAAATGTCATACTCGTTCAATCTTGCCAAATTACCGTTTTTCGTCACAATATTTCTCCAATAATAAGTCAGATTCGAGAAAATGATGTAATTTTATGGCTTTGGCGCAAAGGTGAATAGCAAACTAGTAAATTTATCCTATTTTTGCTTCAATTTACAAAAAGCTGTCTATTATTCAGCTGATATTACGTAAAAGCATAAAATGCACATCGAATGTGTAAACAAATTTGTGATTCGTTATTTTAAACGGAAAAATGAATATATTTCCAATTATCAAAGTATTAATTATAGACCCACTTTTTAGAGTGTAGTTTACGAGCAAAAGCTTTCGTTCGACTAGACTTAATAAAATCCGCAGCGAACAGTGTACAGAGAGTACGGCGCAATACTGTAAAATAGAGCGATCATTGGTGAACCATGGGCTTTTTTGTCCATTTCTAGAGCAAAGTGTACTCAAAGCTCAGTATTTGGTTTTTGTCCGTATCTGGATTCAAACTAGTTACTTCACACGCTAGAAGTGAGTCCTCTGCCCATTAGGCTAAACGAGCTTATATACAATCTTTGTAACTCCAAATTTCAGGTTCAAGCATATTTCGAAGACTACGAATAACCTGTAGATAGTTAGTTTGCTTTAGTTTTATAAATCGCAGCTTCACAGCTGGTATGCTTGGTCCATGCAGATTTGTTTTTGCTAAACAATTTTTTGACCAAACCCCTGAAAACCTCGAAAGCTAAGAGCTAAGTCAGATTTGAGCTGTTGAAATCTATGTAGAGCTACTTAAATAGCTTTCATGCACATTCGCAATATCTGTCATGTGCATCTTGGGAAAAAAGATGTTTTTGGAGCACTCCAGACATGCCTATTCTATGGCTGCTGGTTGAAGCTCATTTCCAATTCCACACTTACTATCCCATTTTGAAAATTTGCTGAGGAGAGACCACGAACTAATGTTTCAGACCTCCTTTTGCGCCATTTAGGTTTTTTTTCGTTTTCAATATTTTGAAAATTAAGCTTAGTACTGTCTTCGATTTCACGTGAAATTTTCACGTAAAATTTGTTTCAGCGAAAATTTAGCTTGAAAATAATTAAGAGTTGTACTCACTTCTTAGCATGAAAAATTGTTTGGAACTTGCTTTCGCTTTGAAAATGCAGATGACATTGACACATGTCTCGACTCATTTCATGTCAATTTAGTATGTGCAGCTCATTTTTTCGAGCTAAAAAGTGACATTTGGGGTTTGAGTTTGAAAATTGAGTTGTACAAATGTCTTTTCAGTACCAAAATAGTTTGACAGTTTCTGCACAGTAGAGTTGCGAATGATTAAAAACTTACAATAATTCAATTGTATTTGACTTCCGTAATGCTGATTATGAAAGCATTAAACACGTTCTTGATACTATTGATTGGACGAATATTCTTTCAACTCAGGATCTTGATACAGCCATTTCCTCTTTTTACAATAAAATTTTTGACGCCGTTGAAAGATATGTACCAAAGCTAAAAAAAAAAAAAAAAATTGTCTGAACCATGGCTTGATAGAGACCTTAGGCATTTGCGAAATCGTAGAAACAAACTATATAAGCGGATTAGAGAAAATACTGACGTTAGTTCTGCTATTCAGGAAGAGTATAATCAAGTCGCTAAGCAATTTTCAGCAAAGTCTCGTGAGGCTTATGATACTTACATTAGGTCAACTGGCGAAAATATAGTCCGCGACCCGAAAAAATTCTTCGATTTTGTTAATGTGAAGCGAAAAACGACTGGCTATCCATCGTCGATGTTTCTGAATAATACAACGTCTTCTTCTCCTAAAGAGATATGTGACCTATTCGCAGATAGTTTCCAAAAAGTTTTTAGTGCACCAGACCTAACAAACTCACACCTTTCTTCCTCTGATTCAACTCCAACGGCTTTTGTCAACCATTTAGAAATCTCCCGCGATGAAATACGTAAAACTATTTTGGAACTCAACTGCAACAAAGGTCCTGGGCCCGATCTTCTTCCTCCGATCTTTTTATGCAAGTGTGTAGAGCAGCTTATAACTCCTTTGCATATTTTTTTTAATAGATCACTCTCGTCAGGAGTTTTTCCATCCAGTTGGAAGCTTTCTCATGTCACACCCATATTCAAGAATGGTGATCGACGCTGTATTGAAAACTATAGGGGCATTGCCATTTTGTCTTCGATTCCGAAACTTTTCGAAAAGATAGTATACGACAAATTGTCTCCGCTAGTTGATTCCCGTCTGAACGAGCAACAACATGGCTTTAGAAAAGGTCGCTCAACTACCACGAATTTGACAATCCTAATCTCAGACGTCCTATGCAAAATGGAAAAAGGTTACCAAATTGACGCAGTCTACACAGACTTCAGTAAGGCATTTGACAGAGTTGACCATTCTACCTTAATTCTTAAGCTACAGAAATTCGGTATTACCGGGTCTCTACTCAGCTGGCTGACTTCCTACCTTTGCGATCGAACACAATGTGTAAAATTTCAAGGGTTTTTATCGAAAAACGTTAGTGCTACCTCTGGTGTACCCCAAGGTAGCCATCTTGGTCCACTTCTCTTCAATATATTTATTTCCGATCTATCTGACGTCCTAGCAGGCGTACCTCATTTACTCTATGCAGACGACCTCAAACTTTATCTGACCATTGAATCGAAATCGGATGCCCTCTTTCTCCAATCCAAACTTGATTCCCTTGATCATTGGTGCAATGTAAATAAGCTCTCTCTCAACATTAATAAATGCCAGGTTATTAGTTTTTCCAGAAAATGCACGGTCACACACAATTCGTACTTCCTCGGTAATAATGTGCTAACTCGAGTTGATAACATTGTTGACCTCGGTGTTATCTTAGATGAAAAACTCCGTTTCACTTTACACTACGATAAAATACTTTCTCGTGCAAACAAACAACTTGGCTTCATCAAAAGACGAGCCAAAGAATTTCGTAGTCTGTGGGTCACAAGATCTTTATACACTTCACTCGTACGTCCTATTCTCGAATACGCTTGTATTAGCTGGAATCCTGCTTTTGAAATCCACAGTGACAGACTCGAGTCAATACAAAAGCAATTTTTACTTTTCGCCTTGCGAGAGCTATACAACCCTTATGATTTTAATAGCCTACCCCCTTATGAGTTTCGACTGGGTCATTTAAACCTATCCACACTAGCCTCCAGAAGAATGGTGATATCGGCCTGCTTCACATTCGACGTCATTAGAGGCGCTATTAATGTAGAATTCCTGACTAATAAAATTTTGATAAATATCCCTGTGAGGAACACCAGGTCCAATCGTTTCCTAAAAGAATATTCTCATTCGACCACATATGGAGCTAATGAGCCAGTAAATAGATGCTGCAGAGTATTCAACAGAATAAGCAATTTATATTCCCCTACGATTTCCAAATCATCCTTCAAGTCCTCTCTTTTCCATGCCATCCGTACCCTTAACCTTAAGCTATAGCTTTTATGTCAATGTTTATTTATTGATTGGTATTTATTAATTTATTTGTTACTCTTTTTTCTTTAATTTGTTTGTTTTTTACTTATTTAACTTGTTTGTTTTTACTTTTCCTTTACTTTACTTTACTTTTCTATTTTTATTTTAATTTGATGTCCTTTTTTTTAATATGTGATTTTGTACCTTGTTTTGGTCTATGAATAAATATAAATATAAAATGTGTGTGGAGGGATGTAACGTGATAATTTCAAACAGAATTAAAGAGGTAAAAATACGAAAACTATTTGCTCTAATTTTTCGAAAGGAGAGTGACGTCAAAATGACGTCAAATCGAGAATCGTAGTAGAGGCCTTCTCTATTAGTAAGAAACAGAAACGAGCCACTGAGCTGGGAGTACTCTCAATTTGAAAATGTAAATGGGGTTGCGTTGCTTGCTTGGTTATAGCTAAGCAGTCCTCCCGTTCTATTGTTAATAGCTGGTCCGAAATCACCAAGTAAATTATATAGAAATTCAACAATAATTTTTTTCTCCAGTCAAAGGATTTGCTCAACAGCATTGATGAAGCAAATATATCCGGAGGATCCTGTATTTTTGTGCTGACAAGATCTACAGCCTGGTAGTCAAAAGAAATCCAGGAGCTCTCTCCTAAGTCAAGAACCGGGCTTTTGAATCGATCTTCAATTCTATACTAACATAATTCACGATCTTAAAACTTTTTTCGACTTTGTGAACACCAAAGGAAAAGCTTCTGATTATCACAAATCGATGCAAAAAAAACAACTCAGTTTCTTCTGACCCACAAAATATATGTGACTTGTTTGCCGACCATTTTCAGGAAGTTTTTTTTCCCCTAATATGCCACTTTCCCAAACACCTCAGCTGTCCATCTCTTAAAAAAGGTAAGTCCACTACCACTAACCTTATGATAATGATCTCGAATGTGCTTTGCAATATAGAAAAAGAGCGTCAGGTTGGTACTTTATACAAAGACTTCATCAAAGCTTTTGACCGTGTCGACCATGATGTTTTGAAATTTAAGCTGCAAAAATTTGGCATTTTAAGAAACTTGCTAAATCGGCTGGATTGTTACTCAAGAAATCGAACACAGTATGTAAAATTTCAAGGTTTCCTCTCCAAAAAAAAATGACCGTCTCCTCTGGGGCACCACAAGGCAGCCACTTAGGGCCACTTCTGTTTAAAATTTTTATTTCGGCTCTATCGAAGGTTTTATCGGACATTTCACACCTATTTTATGCGGACGACCTCAAGATGTCAGAATTTGATTCAAAATTTCGTCAATTAAATTTCATATCGCTTGAGCAATGATGTGCCTGAAATAAACTCCGTTCCAAAAGATTTTCCCGTAAGACCTCTGCTGCAAATTTTAAGTACCGCCAGAGTAATTAGCTGCTGAAGTATGTAGATAGTGTTGTGGATCATGGTGTCGTTCTGGATAAGAAGCTTCGTTTTAATCTTCAATACGACAATGTTCTTATTAGAGCCAGCAAGCAGCGGGGATTCATTAAGAGGCACGCAAAAGCATTCAAGAACATATGGGTCAAAAAAACTGCACATATGTTTAGTTCATCCATTACTCGAATATGGGTGCATCGTCTGGAATGTATTCAAAAGAAGTTTGTTCTTTTTGCCCTGTGAGACCTATACCGTCATTTTGAAAGCCTTCCATCCGAAGTTGTTTGAATCTGACTACACTTTCTTTAAGGGGACATAGCACCGTCAAATTGAAAAAAAATATTTTTTTCAAAGGCGTCTTTTTAATTGAATAAAAAGACATATCTTAATGAAACTTTTTACACATACTTTATTTGTCTTAGACTACATAAACAAAATTGTTAAAAATGTTTTGTGGCCCCCTGTCGTCTGCTACAATTTTTTGGAAAATACACCAAAAAAACCTGGCGTGCATGATAACTGCCCTCAAGAAAGTCTGAAAAAAAAACAAAAACGGGGTTTTGACCAGCATCACAGCGGCCTTGGAATGAACTAAAAAAAATTTTGTTGAAAAATAACAAAATGGTGGCGTTTTTTCGAAAATCGAAGTTTTTTTTTCCCCAAAAATCGGCTATAACTAAAAAAATGTAATGCCGATTTTTTCATCCGTAGTTCATTCTGAGCATTAACATGTGCATATTAACGTGTTAAAATTTCAGAACGATTGGATAATATTGTTTTTCTTAATCATGCACGCCAACTTGAAAAACGTTGTTTCGAGAAAATCGCGTTTAAAGCTAAAATTCAATATTTTTTGCAATAAATCTTGACGAAAATTAATCTGCGATGCCTGGACCATACAATATACCTTCTTCTTGCTCATACTCCTCCTCTTCCAAAGATTTTTGCTCCCTTCGAGTAGTTCTGGCTTCTTTAGATGCCTCAGTCGAGTGTTTTTCCGCCTGGTTAATTCTTGCAGCATCTCTATGCTCTGCCTGTTTCAGCGCACGTTCGGCAATCGTAAATCCCATTACTTGCATTATTTTCAAAATAGCCATAAATCCTTCATTAAATGTCCATACAGAAATATTTGCAGCCATATTTAGTACGTTTTTCCCACAAAAAGTATGTTTGGGGGCCAAATTCCAAACAGAAGAATTATAGCTTTCGTTATTATTCTGCATAAAATTGCCCAAGCAGCGCTTTAATCTTCTGATGATAATAAATAGGCTTTAAAATTTAATAAATAGGCTTTAAAATTTCTTGTACCTCATCATCTAAAGGTGGAGGATGCTTGAAATTGTTTAATGCATTATCACCAGCTGCCTCCACCTTTCTCCAACAGGACAATAAGAATGTTGAGAGTTCTCATCAGTTGAAATTTTGTTGTAATATGCTGCCCAAATTTCCTTGCGCATATTTTCAACTGAATCAGGATTTCGTCGTATCGTTAGGCCATAATATGTGGCTAAATTTTTTATTAATTTTAGTGTCAGTTGAACTTTTTTCGGACCTTTTTACGAGATTCTACACTTTTTTCAGAAGCATCTTTTACAGCTATTTTTTTTTTTTTGTTTTTTTGCCAAGGCTAACTTATTTTTTGCTTCTTTTAAAGGAGATGACTCACTTATCTTTGTCTACACTTTGGCTTAAGTCGATGTAGCGATATAGCGAAGTGAACGAAAATCATAGAAAAAATGACCTTGAGGCGCTTCGCTATACTCATAAAAATTTTTTTTAGAATTTCAATTTTATATTATTAAAATCATGTTTTTAATCCTTCATTCTAACATATTCAATCAAAAAAAAATCGATTTTTTAAAAATTTGGAGGTGCTATGGAGCCTTAAGAAGAACATAGTTATGTTCATGTTTCGTTTGCGATGCGATTAGGGGCTTGATTAACGTTGAACATATTTGTAATGACAGAACATTTAATGATTCTGTAAGACGAACTAGACACACACGTCTTCTCAATGAGCACCAGCATCACACTGTTTATGGGGACAGAGAACCGATAAATAGATGCTGTAAAATATTCAACAAATTTTTCAACTACTGTGCCTCTAAATCCAGGTTCAAAAGTGTTTTAACTATAGCGTTAAATTCCTAAGTAAACCCTTCTTTTCCTTGGAATCTCCACCTCAAATTGACAACCAGACAAAACTCTAGAGACATGTATCTATGTTACTTTATTTTTTCGTTTAGCTTGAGAAAAATGTAAATTGTTACTCTCTTATTTACACACCTTGTTTGATCTAAAAATAAAAAAATAAATAAAGTCAGACTGGCCTAGAGGCAAACTGATTCGAAAAATAGGATGTCCAGTTGACATTCATTAGCCACCCAATAGATTAGAGGGACTTCAGACCTAGTGAGGGTAAGCTATTTTTAGTTAAGTACAAGCCTTATTTAGATTGGTAGACCAAAAAAGTTTTAAGTGAAATAAAGACAAACTAGCCCCACAAACTGTACAAACTGGACTATATTTTCATGTGTAACCAAAGAAAATATATGCCGTAAAATCAAATATTCGCATAATGAGAAAGTCTGAATATTTAGCTGCGTTAAATACACTTTATGCTAGGTTAACTTCCTACAATTAAAAAAAGCGAACATATTATAAATGCCAATATAAATGATTTTCTTGTATTCTGTCATAAAAACTGTCAGCACAACGAATTTAACGAATCGGGCCAAATTTATTGTTATAGTACAGAATACTGGTAGAGAGAGAGAGCGTTATAAAATTCTGAAGAATTTGCATATCGGATGACTCTGAAAACTCTGCTGATCGAGAGTCCCAATTCAGGGAAATTTCATTTAACGGTGAAGCTTTATCTCTTTTAGAAGAGTCTGGCTTCGACCACCCTTATTTGCTTCGACTGTTGTGCTGAAATCTTATCATACCGCATCATTCCTGTGAAGTGCCTTTATTATCCAAGTGTTTACAATCTTCACTAATCCATACTATCAATTTTAGCATCCAGTTTCTTCTTCCGAAATTCCTGGTATAATATGGTTTAAGATTCAACTTACAACCTTGCACTTTACTTTCCGTTCACTGTAATTAATATTTGACAGAACTTTTGTCCAAACTTACGAAATCGGATGGAAGCTCTCATACGCATTTATTCATATCCACCAAAAAAAACCGCCTAATCACCTCATCATCAAAGACATTTAACCCGTATACTTATCAATAGATTACTATGGCGTCACAGCTGCTTTTCCCGAATCTAGTTGTCGTTCTGGATCACTTAGTTGATGAGCTAATTTTCTTGGAAGCCACACAACATTATCATCCACTCTCTAGCCTGATCGCTTCGAATCAAGAACAACAATTGAAACGACATGCGATTAAGAAGTCAACGAAGAGGCCATTCACAGTGCGTTTGCCCATAGTAAATGTGGTTGATTAGAGTTCGTTTAGACAGTACTGTTGGTTTCCCGTCACTTTGAATGGCGGAACTCTACAAGGGTCCCGCAAGTTTCAATCTCGTAGTTTGCAAAGCTATTCCTGAAACGGATAGAGTTCCAAATGAATAGCTTCGCGCACTACTATCCACGATTTATGTCCATCTAATTAGTGTTTTGCGATGAAGCTAAGAATTCTCGGATACGAAACATTTGAATAAATAATTTGACTTGACTTTGATGCTGGTTGGCTTTTTTTGCACGAGCACTCATGAACACTTGCTGCCGTCACAAGACTAACCCCCATAGCCTCTGGCACTCTCTATCTAAGCCTATCTATACAAAGTATGAAAGACATTATTTTGCTCTGGCCTCTCATCTCGAAACGAAAGTCATCATGAAGATGATTATCTTGCGCGGATCACTTGTTCGCAATGAACCTCACTCTAGAACTTTTCAGAGGACTTATCTCTTATTTATTTCGAGAAGACTATGTAGAGCCCCATAGAAGCAGACTGTGCCAGCTGAACCATGTTGATTTAATTGTGATGTCAGAAGACCCTTCTGTTTGTTCATTGCTGATAGTAACTGGTTAGTTTATGTTTATGTTTATTGTTGAATCGATTTTGTTGATGTGGTTGGTGTACGCTTGTGCTGCTACTCGCTAGAGATAATAGATGACAGTTTGAAGTTTGACTGAGGTCACGCAATTGTTATTATTGGAACAATTGTCCGATAAGTTGTTTTAATTAATGATTATGGTCTACACAATTAAGCATGGAATTGTGGTTGCGAAAAAGATGTTTGTTTTATGGCGATGAGATTTTTTATTTATGAGTCGATAGAACAGAATGAACGTTATACGTTCTGTGGAACAGAACTGTGGAACAATTATTTAGTGTGACTTTTACAATTTCTGATGGAGTACTGTCTTACTCCGAAAATATCTCTAGTAGAAGATATCTCTTAATAGAGATACTTTCGACTTTTTAAGATAGTAAATAGTCAGCTCCAAATCCAGTGCAATGTTATGTAATTGCAAATATGTATGCAGGAAATAATAAAAAAGTTCAAGTTGGAACAGCTCTACCGTAATGCCAAACTCTAGACTCCCTAAGTTCTTTGTACAATAACTCAATTGATAAACCTATCTGTAGTTTGTCAGTTGGCATATTGCTCGGAACTTCTGGGACTCTTGTATTGCAATCAGCGAATATTGTACGAGTGCATATGACTTCAGCTGAGCACCAACATATTTTCTAAGGTACTGCCACTCAAGGTGATCTGGTGTAAATAACAAACGTCACCGATCGAAACTCGATAATGGTTACAGCCCGTTTGCAGTTAAATTACAATATTGTTAAATGCAGTATCTGAATTTGAGATCATGGCGCTACGAGAACAGACGAGCGCAATTGCAAATCTGCGGCCAACTGCAGTTGTGCCTCAAACGGTGACTGTAAACGTCAACTGAAAGAACTGAATCGATTGGAGTTGTATGCTGTCGCATACTGTTTGGATGAAGTAAAGATTGAATTTGTTCAGATTCGAATTAAGTAAATGCAACGAGACGATCTTATGGATAGATAGATAGAAAGAACGAACAATTCAATATAGGATATCTGTAGTGTATTAGATTGAAATGTTGTATATATATATACTATTACTCACTTCTTCTTATAAGAAGAAGTGAGTAATAGGAGTTGCAATTGATTTAAGTTCTCCGTCGGGTGAGTAAAAAAGGGCTAGGCAAGTGCTACTTAATGTTGCTTTGGTTGCATCTTTATTACCAGGACATACTATGACATAAACTACATTGTTTTAGGAAAAAGGTTTTTTTACTATTACTAACATTGTAGCACCAGTTTCGCACTATCCATACAAATTGAAGAACCGATACCAAATTTAAGTAGTCTTCAATCTTGTCCATTCCGTCTTGATACTAAAGCTAGATATGTACGGAATCACACGGTTTTTCCTAAGTTCCATACTAATACTGAAAAATTTCAGCTTGAAGCCCTGCGTTTTTGCTTTGGTGGTGGTTGTACAATTTGAGACTTTCTTATAGTCCGGGAGCCTGCGACATATTTTGGCGACTCATTTCACCGTCGATCAAAGTATGTAATTATCCTCAATAAGGTCTAGTTAGTAACGAAAATCGACCACTTACAACCAGTTAGCGGGACAACGTTTACTGAGAGCATCAACAATATGTAATAAACAATAGAAAAAAAACCTCATATAATCGTCGTTCATATTTCAAGGAGTTGTCAATTGATATCAGACATAGTCGAAAAACAACCACTTACCGCAAAAACAATTCCAATTTGATTCTGCTTTCGGAGGCTGATTCCGCAAAACGATCGAGTTTCCCGTTTCAATGTACTCTGCTTTGATAAGCTTTAGAGATGATATACGTTGTCTATGCTGATTTATAGACAAGAAGGGAACCATGATCACATTCAATAACACTTACATTTGTTTGGCGGGACAATCAATCAATTACAAGTGCGCAAACGTGCAAAAAAATTTCAAAAATTGACTTATTTCATCGTTGTTCAAATTGGACATGGTAACAGAGGATCATGTTGCCCATGTAAAAATACTTTGCTTACAGTCGATTCGCGGGACAAACCTACTTTAAGCGATCATTAAAGTCGCCGCTGCAAGAGTCAAACACTTGCAGTTTGAACGTTCAAATGCGCGCACGTGCTGTTAAATTTATTTGGATGGTCTCACACGCGCTTGTCGTGTCCATTACACGAGGAATCTGACACAAAAATCATTTTTCACGCGTGTAAAATCAAGGACAAATCTTACATCGTTATTCGATGCTCATATACCGATATTTTGGTTATAATGCTCGGTAACAAGCAACGCGTCTGCGAGAACGTTAAAATCTGGTTTCACGTTGGCGTAAAAAAATAATAAAAGGTTTATCAACCTGAGTAAGGGAGTTGTGTACGGCACTTCCAGGGTTTCATGCGTTCACTCGATGCGACTTTAATCCTGCTTTCTACAGAAAAGGGAAAGTGAAACGATTAAATATTTTGCGGAGCAGCGAAAAGTACTTGAGAGCTTTTTCAGATATGTCAAAGTACCCCGATTGCGACTTTGCGGCGATATTGTCGATTGTAGAGAAATATGTTTGTCATTTGTTCGACAGGAAAAAACAACGGAAGTTAATAGAGTGCGAGTAGAAACGTTTTTAAAGGCCTACAAATACAAAGAAAACGAGCAAACACTCAACATCAATGTTAGAAACTTTGATGGATCGAGCCTTCCTCCATGCAAATCGGAAATCGTTCAGCATGCCCTAAGGTCCGCTTATTTCGGAAAAATAAGGAGCAACTTCTACTCAGAAAACATCACGGATTTGGCACCAGAGGACTATGGATGGCAAACAAATGGAGACAAATTTGACTTCAAATGGTTTCAGGGCGAACAATTGCCAATCATTGTCAAAGACATTGTACTCAAGAAAGAAGGTGAAGAAAAAAAACCAGACGGCGAAACTTTGCCAGGTACACAATAGCAATTACAATAATAGTAAAATATTCAAGGTGCACATAATATTTTATCCGCCAGTGGTAGAAAACGCGAGTTTTCTGTCTGCCGGACTTTAGAGATTCCAAGTACGATCCAGATTCTTCCGATGAAAGCGATGAAAATTAGTGTATGAAAATTTTATTAAGTCACGAATCAATTTGGTAAATATCTACTTGTTTACCAATTTCATACTCATTTTTTCAAATTTTGTTTCCGTGTTTAAATTTATTATTGAAGTAATGTTCTGCTTCACAAAACATGGCATAATCGCTTAAAGTAGGTTTGTCCCGCGAATCGATTGTAAGCACAGTATTTTTACATGTGCAATATGGTCGTCTGTAAACATGTAGAATTTGAGCAACGATGAAAAAAGTCAATTTTTGAAAAAAAAAATGTTGGACGTTTTCGCGCTTGTAAGTGGTTGATTGTCCCGCCAAAGAAATGTACATAAGTGGTCGTTTTTTGACATCGTCTGATTTCAATTGTTAGCCCCTCAAAATATCAATGGCGATGATAAGAGTTTTTTTACGTACTGTTTATTACATGTTGTCAACGCTTCTGACAAGAAAAGGTCTCGAGGTGCGATGTAAGTGGTCAGTTTCTGTGATGAGCACAAACAAATTGAAGACCCTGGTATACTTTCATTGACGATGAAATCGGCATATTTTTACTGTCGCTGGCTCCCGGACTATTAGGTACTATAGACCAAAGTAAGATATGTTCGGCTATTTTCCATCACTTATGTACTAAAACACATCATTTTCTTCAATCTTCTCTTTGCTGGATTACCTTTTGTTATTATTTTGAAAAGGTGGTTAGCAAACAGTACCTTAATCTAGAAAATCTTAATATTAAGTTTCCTTGCGGAATCCATTCTTCATTCTTCTCCTTCAACACATGTGGTAAACAGGGTGCGCTCTTTTGATGCTTTTGTATTTATTTATTTATTTGGTGCGTATTCAGTTCAACAGGCAAATTGCCCAATTACAGTAAATAATAAAAAAAAGTATATAATAAAAAAAAAATATATATACAAGTAAATAATAAAAAAAAAAATAGGTATATAAAAATAATTAAAGTAGGAATTAAATAAAGTAAAATTAAGTGTAGCAAAAAAAGAAAAAAAGCAAATCTTAGCGCATTAGATCCACTAGAAACACTAATATTCGAATTTTTGTGCAGATTTTCAGTGTATATTCTACCACTAACTACTTAAGACCACTACCACTAGCTGCTTCTCCTACCTTATACAAACACAGCCTAAGTAATAATAGACCCCAAGTCAATGTAATTTCGATGCCTTCATTGAACGTTGCAGAGATAGGAAAGTGTTTGGGGCTGCCATCATAGGCGTGCCGTGACCTAAAATCTGGCAGGGGCCAGGGACCAAAAAGTTCAAGACATGCGATGATTTTGTCTTCCGTAAGGTACACGTACTGTTCATACAACTTACATAATTTATCAATGCATTACATATTTGTTAATTTATTCTTTGTTATTTGCTTATGCATAATGCATTATCAAATAAACTTCATGTCTGTGAATATGTATGAGCTACAACGGCATGCATATAATGTGAACGGTAGGTACGAACTACACACGAATTATCTATGATCGCTAAGAAAAGAACGCTTGTACAAATTATATGGGAATAGAATGGAAATAATTAGAAATATAAGACTATTTTTTCGTTTAAAAGCTAAATATATTTCAACTTATACTTGAAGAAGAGGATATCTAAGTTTCAAAATATCTTTGAAGAAATTGGAATATATTAAGCTTTGAAGGAAGAAATTGACCTCTTGCTTCAAACTTTTGTTACCTAGAAAACCTAGAAAAAGCATAAATAATTTGGCAAGATGGAAGAGTGCTGTAACTTACTCTTTTCGAGCCATTTGGTTCGCAGGGATATCTTCGTAGCTCTAACTGCGTGTCCAAGGCTAGATGAAACAGCAAAACCTTTGAAACTAGTGCGTTTTGCTGTTTTCCGTTTTCACGATCCTCTGGGAAATGTGAGATCGAGACAGTTCTTCTTTGCGAATAATTTACATTTTTCCCAAACTACATACAAGTCTTCTCGCTCACATAGTAGTGTTTTAACTGTTCCATTTACAAGATCTTTCCCATCCCTAAGAGTTGCATTTTTAGTTTGGAAATATGTGCTTAACATGTTCGTTATAAAAAGAACATAGTGAAAGATGAAAAGATTTACTACAAACTTAGTATTACTGATTGAATGAAAGATCCCCAATGAATAAACTGAGTCGTTGTATTTTCCCTCATTCATTTCTTTTTCTAAAGCCTCTTTCATAGTCCCCTAGCTATCGATCACATATTTGCAATTGTGAAATCTCATTGACTAACGAGTCGAGCTTAAACTTCTCATTCCACGCCTTGTGTTTAGACTAACTGCCTCTTCAAGCTGCTTCAACAATTCGTGCTGTGATGGCTTCGAAAAGTGTAGGTAAAGGGATTCGATGGCACTGAAAAAAGATGTACACGTTTCGATTGTGAAAAATGTGTCCATCACAACAAGGATAATTTTATGAGCAAGACAGTGTACGAATGTGGCTGCTGGGTGTTTCATCTTAATTTAGATTTGTACACCACTTTTTTGTCCTGACATGACACTAGCACCATCATAAGACTGCCCAACAACAGACAATTCGCTAAGTCCGTAGCTGCCTAACAGGCTCAAAATTATATCTGCTAAATACGAGGCATTTCTAGCTCCTGAACAGTCTACAAAGCTTGAGAGCCTTTCTTCGACTGCTAACTCTTTAGCAAATCTGATAACCACGGAGAATTGTTCCTTTTGTGGACCCTTGTTTCGTCTGCCATAATGAATATCAGTCCGCAATCTTTTATTTCAGCTGTATTGTCCTCGCGAACGATTTCAGCAATTATTTTCATCAATTCATTTTGTATTTTGGCACTACAGTAGTTGGCAACCTTGTTTTTAAAACTATTTTCAAAAGTTGAATCATGCTTCGCAAATAATGCACAAAATTCCAAAAAAAATCATGGTTAACACTGGCACCACTTTCATCATGTCCTCTGAAAGCACATCTTTGGCGACTGAGACACGTCGTAAGGTCGATAACCTTTTCCAAATAATTTCGGTTCATCTGGACAATATTCCAAGACTGTTCAAGCACCATATCACTTACTGTCCTCAAAGTACTATTCAAGTTTTCACATTGTGCATGAATTTTACCATCCGGATAATTTATCCTGATCGCGAAGTTTGGTCGAACTGAAATTTTGGTGTATTTTTGGCAACAATGGAAATTCTATGGAAAATTTCGCATTGTGATAGCTTCACACCGAGTCATCAGACCATCCCAAAATTTACAAGACTCATCAATGGGCATAAAAATAAGTTTCTGTAGTTTTTAAATAATGTATGGGCAGCCTTGTAGCTACCATAAGTACGTAGACACAAGTCTTTCACACGATTTTTAGAATAAAATGCAAACGATTGATGAATTTGGTACTATATTTATACAGTCAAATCTAAACTTGTAAAATTTCCAATCGGTATATACTGGTCTTGAGTAGATACAGGTATGAAAAAAGTTTAATGAATATGATAAGAGCCATGTGGTGGTTGTGTCACTATGGAAAAACACTCGGTGAAATTGAAGTGATATGCCCTTTAACTTCTGATGCAGTTATCAGATTATAATAAAGTTCACACACATTTAACCTGAGTGCAAACCAAGTAGGTCATAGATAGTGTGGGAACACATAACACAACCCACAATCACATATCCACACAGCACTATACAATACACCAAAATTAAAGTAGGCTAAGAAAAATGTAAATAAAAATATTGAAAAATAAGAATCAATAATATATTTTGTAAAAAGCTGTCAAGACGTGTTTCTCTTGATAACATTAAAATTAAACTTTCAGTGGAAGTATTTACTTCCAAACTAGAATTTACTTCTAAAATAGCATAAAAGTGGCAGCGATACCATTTTTATTCTCCAAATGACTTCGAAAATTGTATTCTACGTTAATACCATTTTAATACTCAGACTATGTTTTGTGAAAAACATAATTGCATAAAACGCCAGTTTATAAAAGTGTTCTTATCTAAATACCTGTATTTTGCCTACTTGGAATGAACAGATAATCTTAATAAAAAAAGGATGATTGGCGAAGCGCTTTTCGTCTTTTTCTTAACGTATAACTTGTCGAAATTAAATATTCCCGTCCATATCTCGAAATAAGTCCCATAACATCGTAATAAATACCGCAAATAACACAGTCTCTAAGTTATAAGTAGTGAAAGTTGGTATAGGCTTACACTACTGCACTACACAACTCTTGCTGTAACCACAAAAACCTAACAGGCGAAAACTTAAGTATCTGCTGTTGGAAATATTTATTTTTCTGTGAGTGGCCAACCTAGGGTCTGGGGGGGTCCCGGCCCCTTCTGCCTCCCCTACGGCGCGCCTATGGCTGCCATCCAAAAAATGTTCAGACCTTAGAAAATTTAAACATTGTTTACTTATCCTCATTGAAAATGTTGGCGATGTGAATACTTAATGTTAGCATTTATTGGTACGAAAATAACAAAAATGCCTCGTGCTGGGAACCCTTTGCTAGCACCGAAGCCAAAAATATGTCACACTTGCCTCACTTTTTAAGTCAACCTACTCTGCGAATTTCGTATTGATCCGATGACTGCATTGGAAGTTATAAGGATACAAAGAAATTTAAGGTTACCAATCGCAAAAGTTTTCAAACTTTCTAGATCTTAATATTTGTTGGTTATTTTCACAACAAGAACACTACGATTTGAAAATTTTATGATAAAATCGCTTACTAAAGATATGCCAAAACAAATAGAAAAACAAGCATAGCTGGCAACCCTATCATGGTTTTTCAACCAGACTCATACTGGACATTGCCAACAAGAAGTTAAATTTGTCACGTGAATTTCGTTATGATTCCATGACAGCACTGGAAGCTATAGAGCAAAGAACTTTATTTTCTTTTCTTATTTTCTGGTAGCTCCCACCGAATTTTTCGACCAAATTTTTACCACACATGGTTTCTGTGTGAATTTCGTAAGTTCGAAAAAATATATATGTACATATGTATGTATATGTATATATATACATATATATATATATATATATATATATATATATATATATATATATATATATATATATATATATATATATATATGTATATATATATATATATATATATATATATATATATATATATATATATATATATGTATATATATATATATATATATATATATATATATATATATATATATATATATATATATATAAGAAATATGAATTATCTTCGAAAATGAGGAACCTACCCACAAAACCAACATTAAAGTCCGAAATCGCATCTTTTTTCTCAATTAACATCCTCGAATAAGACCTCTAAAAATAACTCTTTTTCCTACTACCCTACAAACAAGCAACTTCGTCAGAACATTAAAGCTACAATCATATACCCAGCGTATGTCTATACACTATTAAAACCCCGGTATCATATAATTTAGCCCCTTGATTCTTAGATAAAAATCAAAGTCTGAGAAAAGATATTCCAACAACAAGTGGGCCAACTTATTAGCTGCATCTATAGCTAGAGATATACAACAATACACAGGTGTAGTATGCCCACATGCTTCGAGACTTATGACTAGAGAACTATGGAGCCTAAAGAACCAAGTACCGAACAACATACAATTTATAATTCTACCTTGTAAGAAAAAATAACAATACACATAGCATGATGCATAAAAAAAAGCCAGCAGATTCACTACATGACGTTGGAAGACCTTGACGTTAATTAATCGTGAGAGCGATTCTTTACAATCTTTTTTGTTGTTGTTTGGTCGGTTGCTCTCTGAACGACAATGCGCTGACTTAGTGGCTTAGATTGTCTTGTCTAGTCCGTATGGTGCCCAAATTGAACACCATACGAGCTAGCTAGCTAGTCCCAGTGAGTTCTAAGCATAATATTGTATTTGAGTGAGGGAACAGGTTTTATGATGCTTTTTCGAAATGAATCCCCAATGACTTTCAGTTTTATTAATGGGTAAACACTTTTTTCTTCATCTGTTTTTTCTTCAACTTCGCTTCGTCACACGTCTTGTCTTCATCGTCGGCCTCTTCAACTTCTTCGACCCGCCGAACTCTAAAATGCTTTTATTGTGCTTGTTTATGCGAAACAACTCAAACACGACTGTTTGGGGTATATTGTTTTTTTTTTGTAATATTTTTTTTGAGATGTTCTAATTGCAGCCTAGTCCGCTGGTTTTAGCGTCTATAGATTGTAAGTGTTGGCCATATTTAGATAGCAAGGCAGCTACACAGGTGAATCTATATGTATGTAACGAACCTGTTGTACTGTGCAATCAGGTGGTCTATGAAAATATTCATATCCACTGCGAGTTTTGGAAACACTTTCGGTTTCTTTGATTTCGGTGTAGTGCTAGACTCGAGCTGGATGATTTCTTTGTTGGTTGGTCCAAGATACTGATCGTTTCCTGGGTTATTTTTCGAAAGCAGATTTCGAGATGTTTTTGTCCTTGAATCCGCTTAATTGTTAAATTCATTCAGTATTGAAGTTTTGATTGCGAGCGATTGAATGGATGCGAGGCATCAAGTACCAAGATCGATTTACCCATTCATATCGCTTTTCTGCTGCCTATAGACAGAGTAAATACGTATGTTTTTTAGTCATTACGCTCTTCAAGATAAATCGGGTTACATGTCGAGACTGAGAGTGATTAAATGCCTTAGATTTTTTACTATGATTTGCGCTATTGTTTGTTGATTCGGTGATTTTTCTCGGAATCGAGGAAATTGGGAAGTTATGGTGTTTTTTTTTGCGTTGAAAGACTTTCAAAGAGAATTGTATCATAATTATGGTTCATTAGAAAATTATCTGGCTATTTTTAGTGAACTGAAGTAGTAATTTGAACGTTTATTTTGATTTCCGTGAATGACATTGCGGGGAAAATTCTGCGCGGTTTTGGAAATCAAGCAAAAAACAGACACTGGCAGAGGAAGTAAGCTAACGTAGGTAGATTTAGGAAATTAAAATAAACCGCAGCAACACATAGTGATAATATTTTTAATAAGCTCACAGCTGCAGCTTTATTTTCCGTAATAAATGGATGAAATACATCAGTCTTGTGGCTTCGGAATAATCAATATGTATATACAGTGGCTCACAGCTTATTTGGTACAGTGACTATTTAAAAATGCAAATCACTGTAACTTTGAAATAAAAAACCCTATCCAAAAAATTTAATCGTATTTGACTAGATGCATGTTTAACGAATACAATGCAAACAAAAAATGTTGCAGCAATACTCCTCGGCGTCCGGTAAAAGAGAAATACCACTGGCGCAGAAAAATTGCAGCACACAGCTTATTTGATGCAGACACTTCAATGCGAATTAACTTCTATTTGTCGCGCCGTTAATCTGTCTTGTTTTTGTTTCTTGAATTTTTGATTGTGTTTAGACATTGGCTAAAGTAATTTTTAGCAAGATCTTGTAAGCTGAAGTGCCAAAATGAGCCAAAATTGTAAAATGGGTCATCGCACCACAATTGAACAGCACAAATCGGTATTAAACCACTTTAAAAAAGGACAAAGTGTTCGAAAAATTGCTGAAAGTGTGAATTTGAGTGTCTCTACAGTGCAGCACATAATTGAGCGCTTCGTACACGAAAATCAGGTAGAAAATAAGAGGAGAAATGCGCCAAACAAAATGTTCACCCTACCCGACGAACAATACATTGTAAGGAAAGTGAAAGCAAACACAAAGATTTCCATTCCAAAATTGGCTACTGAGGTTCATCGTGAATTAAGGAAGTCATGTAGTGCTAAAACCGTCCGACGAGGGCTTCGCGACCATGATTTCAACAGGCGAGTAGCTCGTAGGAAGCCATTCATTTCCAAAAAAATACAATAAGCCGATTTTCCTTTGCCAAAGAGCGTGTGGAAAAGCCATCCGCGTTCTGGAATACGGTTATTTTTGCAGACGAGTCTAAGTTTAACATTTTTGTCTCCGACGGCATGTCATATGTCTGGCGCAAGGCAAACACTGAGCTAAACAAGGAGAACCTCAAAGCTACTGTGAAGCATGGTGGTGGTAATGTGATAGTATGGGCCTGCTTGTCCGCAGCCGGAGTCAGAAATTTAAAGTTTATTGAGGAAACAATGGACCAAACAAAGTACCTTGATGTACTCAAAAACAATTTGCTAAAAAGCACTGAAAAACTGGGTGTTAGCAACCAATTTCGGTTGTTCCAAGACAATGATTGAAAGCACAAGTCGGGAATTGTGCAGTCCTGGCCAATTTGGGATTGTCCTCATTTGATGACTCCCCCGGCACAGTCACCAGATATGAACGTCATTGAGAATCTGTGGACTTAGTTGGATAACAACATTAGAAAAAAACAAGATTTCTAATAAATAAGACCTGAAGAAAGCACTACTAGAGGAATAGCAAAAAATTACTCCTGACATCACAAAAAAACTCGTTGACTCAATGCCGAATAGGCTCCAGGCTCTGCTTAAGGCTATGGGCTATCATACGAAGTATTGAAATCAACTGGAAACCTCATAATTCACAACAATTTTAATGTTTAATCGAACTGTATCAAATAAGCTGTGACATGAAATTTGTTATTATTTTTAGTTTTTTTGTTTTTTAAGATGTAAAACAGCAACTTTGTAACAAATATAAACTTGTTTAATAAACAGCAAACATTTTTCTTCAAAACCGTTATCAATTTTTTTTTTTATATTGTTATTATGTTTTGAGTTATTTTATCTTAATTTTTTAAAGAAGCACTGTATCAAATAAGCTGTGAGCCACTGTATGTCTAATTCGTAAGGCAGCATTTTTTTCGTAATAATTTTTCTCTTCTCATTCCACTTCGAATAATAAAATCTCCGAATAAAAACTTTAGTAATTCCGATTTCCAAATACTTAACATTTTTTTTTATTCGAAACAACAAATTCATAGAATTTTGTTTACCGTTGATCTCCAATGAACTATTTATTGAAAATTACCGACCAGTGTAAACATCGAACCGAAGAAAAACAATAAAAATAATTTCGAAAAATCTAAATTTAAAATCGTATTACACATCCAGCACGTATCTTTTGTTCGGTCCATTTAAAACATTGTGTACGTTGCATGCACACATACGATGGACCACAAGCAACGATTTTCACGCTGACTTTTACTGCCAATTTATCCACAAACCTAAACATAACGCAGGAGTCATGTTCGAATCACGAATCGAATCCTTTCCTTTTTCCCGATCTAGATACAAACAGCCAACTGGCAGATGTACGGGTAGCTTAAAAATAGCTGGAAGCAAGCATCATTGTAGCATACGATTTGAAAGGGAAATGTTGGATGATTATTTTGGCACCGATACGAACTGAACCAAGCTGGCTAGCTAGCTGGCTGGCTGTATGACTAGCTAAGGCAAACACGTAGCAGGGGAGCATTGTCCGAGTTCAAGTGCAAGATGCCGGGTCTGTCGGTGCGGCTGTGCACTAACGCCTAACGTCACACTTTCACGTTTACGTTTACTAGCGTTTGCCAGAAAACTTTTCCTTTCATCTGGCTTTTTCTGTTTTGTTTCTGAACATCCCCCAGAATTAAACGTTTCTAACATCTGTATTCTACAGACGCTTATATGCACGAACACCATACAATTCCTCGATATAAATGATTTTGGGTCTAGCATCTCTTTGCATCAGGCTATTTTCAGTTCAAATTCGGTTTTTCAAGAACCGTTTGCATAGGATGGCTGCTCTTGAAAATTTGTTTTATTTATGGACATTATATGTTCATACGTAGAATGTACATCCGTATGCTATTTTCAGATTTGACTTTACAACTAGAGCTATACAGACTGAAGTGCGAGCAACTAGGATTGGTCATGGATTTTGGTAATGAGTTTTAGGGAAGTGGGGGTCAGCTGTAAAATCTTGGATCTATTGAAAATTTTCAATTATTTTAACTGGCATCTGAAAAAAGGCCCTTTAGTTCATTTTGCTCATTCACTTGATTTTAATTTTTTTTAAGTTTATTTTAATTATTTATTTATTGAATTTTCGGTTGTTATTTTTTATAATAAGCTGGCCCAGCTATAATTTTAAATATTGAACTTCGTTAGCAAACAGAATATTTACAGCTTCCTTGTCTCTTGAACACCTCGTCGGTATCAACAACGCAAATGCTTTAAATGACAAGTGGGGTTGAAACATATTCAAATTTGATCTCAGCTGGAGGTCTTATGTAAGTTTTATTTCTAAAGAATTTATTCAAAATGCAAGAAATAATTGACAGTCTTGATAAATATCACACTTTGCTGACTTTTGAACACATAATGAATTGAGATTGACTTCGTTGCCCCCCAAAAAACAAGAAGCAAAAAACCAAAGGATTTCAACATGTTTATTTATTTAACCAAACACGGTAACAAAACAATGACAAATTTTAGCTGTTTTCCATAAGCTAAATTACAATAACATTTCTATGCGAAACCATTTCTTCTCTGGTCTCATCACTTAGTGATAATGATAAGATTATAATACTAGGAGATTTCAACCGTCCAAACTTAAAGTTCGTGGAAGATGAAAACGACAACAACCTCCTTCCGTTCAATATCGTTGATTCATCTGATTTAAATCTTTTAAGTACATTTTACAGCAATGATCTGCAGCAAATCGCCCCGACTTCTAACCAAAATGGCAATTGGTTAGATCTAATTTTTACCAACAGTTACGACGATGTAGTAGCTAATGCAGAGCATCTTTTTTCCAATACTTTTCACCACTCTACTTTTACAGTCGAGCTATCTATATCTGATTTGACAACCTCAAAATCATACAACAATTCAGTTGTATATGATTTTCGAAATGCTGACTATGAGAGCATTAACCTCCACTTGAATAATATTGACTGGAATAGTTTTCTATTAACGTTGGAATTGAACGATGCTGTGTCTTTATTCTACCAGTTGATTTTTGATGCGGTTGAAAAATTCGTCCCGAAAATAAAGAGAAAAGATAAACTATCTGAGCTTTGGTTAGATAGAACTCTGAGGTGTTTACGAAATCAGAGAAATAAACTATATAAGATAATAAAAACCGACATCAATGCTAGCGAAGATATCAAGAGAAGATACAATTAACTATCTAAAGAATTCTTAAGGAAGTCTCGCGAAGCATATGAATGTTATATTAATATAGTTGGGGAAAATATAATCTGTGACCCCAAACAATTTTTTGAATTCGTGAACACCAAGCGAAAAACTTCAGGCTATCCCACAGCAATGTATAAAAATGACTCACTTTCTTCTGACCCACTAAGAATATGTGACATGTTTGCCGACCATTTTCAGGAAGTTTTCTGTCCACCCAGTTGATTATGTAAAGTGTCGCTTGTCTCAACACCTCAGTTTGCTATCGCTGATGAAATATATTTAACTAGCGATAAGAGAACTTGACATGAAAAAAGGCCCTGGACCATTTCTACTTCCTCCGAGCTTCATAATCAACAGTGCAGAAACTATCATCTCACCCCTGCTTATAATTTTCACCAAATTTCTGGAAATCAATTCTGGAAATCTTCTCATCTCACGCCAATTCATAAAAGTGGTGACAAGCGCTCGGTTAAAAATTATAGAGGCATTGCCATTTTGTCAGCTATACCTAAACTACTTGAAAAAATTGTTTGTGGTAAACTCATTATAGCTATTGATCCTCTTCTTAACGAACAGCAAGAGGGCTTCAGAAAGGGCAGGTCAACTACCACCAACCTTTTGATATTTATCTCGGATGTACTTTGCAATATGGAGAAAAGGTGTCAGATCGATACCATATATACTGATTTCAGCAAAGCTTTTGACCGTGTTGACCATGATGTTTTGAAATATAAACTGCGAAAACTAGGCATTTCCGGAAACTTGCTAGGATGGTTGGATTGCTACCTTCGGAATCGGACACAACATGTAAAATTCCAAGGTTTTCTCTCAAAAAAAATTACTGTCTCCTCGGGGGTACACTTAGGTCCACTTCTGTTCAATATTTTTATTTCGGATCTTTCGGAAGTGCTATCTGATATTCCACACCTTTTTTATGCGGACGATCTAAAATTATACCACACTATTCAATCGGAATCCGATTCAAACTTCTTTCAGTCAAAACTCTTATCATTGGAGAGATGGTGTGACCGCACCAAACTTTTTCTTAACGTAGACAAATGCCATGCCATAAGCTTTTCCCGCAAGTCATGCTCTTTAAATTTTGATTACCGCCTTAGTAATCAGTTGCTGAAAAAAGTGGATAGTGTTGTAGATCTCGGAGTCGTTCTAGATAAAAAGCTGCGCTTCAATCTTCAGTACGACAAAGTTCTAGCAAGAGCCAGGAAGCAATTAGCATTCATTAAAAGACGTGCGAAAGAATTTAAGAACTTATGGGTTACAAAATCTCTTTATGTATCCTTAGTTCGCCCAATATTGGAATATGGTTGCATCGTTTGGAATCCCATTTTCAACTGTTATAGCGATAGATTGGAATCCATCCAAATGCAGTTTGTTATTTTTGCTTTGAGAGATATATATAACCCACACGATTTTGAAAGTTTGCCATCTTATAATTACAGATTAAGCTTTTTAAACCTTGAGACACTTTCTTCGAGGAGAACAGAATTATGCTCATGTTTCGTTTTTGATGCAATTAGGGGCTTGATTAACGGTAAGTATCTTTCGAATAAAATCACTTTCAATAACCCTGTAAGACGTACTAGGTATACACGTCTTCTCAATGAACATCAGCATCGTACGGTTTATGGAGACAGAGAGCCCATCAATAGATGCTGCAAAATATTTAACAATTTTTCCAACTACTATTCCTTATCTATTTCCAAGACAAGTTTCAAATATGCTTTATTCAAGGCTCTAAAATCTTAAAAAAAAACATTTTTTCCTTATGAATTCCTCAAATTGACAACCAAATATACATTTGGAATATGGACTTAAAATTATTTATGCTAATTTGTTATAGTGTAGTTTAAGAAAACTTATATTTAATTCAAATTGTGATTTGTTATTATCTTTTGTTATATGCCTTGCTTGGCTTGAAATAAAATAAAAATAAAATAAAATAAAATAAAATGTCAGCAGACTTTTTTGTCTGGTTGTTAATTCAAAATGGAAGTTATGACGAAAGTAAAATAATTTGGATTAAGAATTTAAAGCAGTATATAATTTTTTTAATAAAGGATTATAGGTAGAAGAGGAATAGTATTTCGAAAAATTTTTAAATATTTTGCAGCATCTATTTATCGACTCCCTGTCTCCATAGATAGTGTGATGTTGATGCTCAATGAGGAGACGTGTGTGCCAAGTTTGTCTTACAGGATTATTGAAAGTGATTTTATTACGAAGATATTCTACGTTAACCAAACCCGTAACGACATCAAAGACGTAGCATGAGGATAATACCGCTCTCCTTGAAGAAAGTGTCGCCGGATTTACGAGATTAAGTTTGTGACCATAAGTTGGAAAACTTTCGAAATAATGTGGATTATAGAGATCTCTCAAGGTAAAAGGCACGAACTGCTTTTGGACCGATTCCAGTTTATTGCTATGAACATCGAAAAAAGGATGCCAGACGATGCAAGCGTATTGGAGTAGAGAGCGAACTAAAGACATAAACAGAGACCTTGTAACCCATACATTCTTAAATTCTTTAGCACGTCTCTTAAAGAATCCTAGCTGTTTGCTAGCTCTGGTTAGAACTCTGTCATACTGAAGATTGAAACACAGCTTTTTATCCAAGACGACACCGAGATCCACGACACTATCAAAATTTTGATGGTAATCGAAATTAAGAGTAGAGGTTTTGCGGGAAAAACTTATGGCATGGCATTTTTCAACGTTAAGACTAAGTTCATTCTGCTCACCCCATTGCACCATTGGCTGAAGTTTCAGCTGAAGAAAATTTGCATCTGATTCCGACTGAATAGAGTGATATATTTTCAGATCATCTGCATAAAAAAAGTGCGGAATATCGGATAACAACTCCGGAAGATCAGAAAAAAAACATTGAACAGAAGCAGCCTTAGATGGCTGCCTTGAAGTACCCCAGATCAGACAGTAATTTTTTTGGAAAGACGGCCTTTAAATTTAACATGTTGCGTTCGATCTCGAAGGTAACAATTCAACCTGTTTAGAAGGCTTCCTGAAATGTCAAATTTTTTAAGTTTATGCTTCAAAATTGCATGATCAATGCGGTCAAAGGCTTTACTGAAGTCAGTGTACACTCTAAAAAGTGAGTCTATAATTAATACTTTGATAGCAAAGCAATCCCACGACAACCCTTGTACGGGTCTAGGGGTTGAAGCTGGTAGAGAGCTTCATTACAATTTTTTTTTAATCATTGTGGATACGAGTGTGGAGTGATTAGAGATATCAGCTGAATAATACACAGCTTTTTGTAAATTGATGCAAAAAGAGTGTAAATTTACTAGTTTGCTATTCACCTTTGCGCCAAAGCCATAAAATTGCATCATTTTTTAGGGTAAAATTACACGATTTGCTCGTACGTAAAATATTCTTTTTACGCACTTTTGTAAATTTACATCTTTAATAGTAGGAAACCAGTTTCCTACTATTATAAGGGTAAAATTCAACCAAAATTTTTTTCAGTGTATATAGTATCGATTTGACGCCCTTTTTCCATATTAAAAAGCACATTTGAGACTATTACCATTAGGTTGGAGGTAGTAGACCGGCCTTTTCCGAAGCCATGTTGTTGCTCGTTTAGGAGAGCATCAATAATGATTGAAAGTTTGTCGATAGCAGACTTGGAAAACCGGCAAATCAACATCAAATTCTGTTTTCTACTGAAGAAAACAGCAGCGGCAAAATATTATGAACAAAGTAACGCTTATGATTAGTTTCCCTGTGTCAAAAGTACCCATCGCCACTGGAAGATGAGCCCTTTGGTCTTCAGAATAAATCTGAATGTTCTTAAAGTGCACGCCAGAATCATATTATTCGGAAAAAACCCAAAAAAATCGGAGGAACCAACTGTTATTTCCTAGAATTTTCACCCTGGAATCTTAACTGAAAATCTGAACTTGAAACAAGTGTAGCGACTTTAAATATTGGCGGGGATACTTAACAGGACACCCCAACTGACTCGAAGACCAGTCAAGAGCCTATCAAAAGGTGGTGATGGCTAACCATCAGCGAGGCAAATAAAAAAAAACTCTAGCGCACCTGAACCGCTAGAAACACTAATGTTCGAAGAACAGTAGAAGAATTGTGCAGGTTTTGAGTGCATATTCCACCACATGTGCTGCTTATTACGGCCAAACTGTTTCAAATGCCACGTTTTACTTTGGTCTCAAGAATGCATTATACCTCATATGGTGGAAGGTTTCAGATATTACCACTGGCATGAATTTCAACGTTTATGAGAGCAAAACACGGGTTAATTATATTCGTTATCAGTTGCTTATTTCACATAATTTTGAAAGCAGCATCTCATATAACATCAATGAAGAAAATGCTCAGTGCCTGCAGCACTGTAACTGAAGTTGGTGTTTGGGGCTGCGATCCGAAAAATTTGCAGAACTTTGCGAATTGTAACATCGGTTATTTATTTTCATTGTAAATGTTTCCGGTATGTATACTAACTGTAAGCATTTATTGATACAAAAGTAGCACAACCGACTCGTGCTGGCAACCTTTCGCCAGTATCAAAGCCAAGAATATATCAAATCTGCTTCAAGTTGTTTAATTACATTCGAAGTTATAGGAGTATAAAGAAATTTAGCGTTACCTGCAGCAAGTTTTTTCAAATGATCGAAAGCTTAATATTTGCTGTTTATTGTCACTACAATATCATTACCATTTGAAAATTCTACGATAAAACCGCTTAATAAAGATATTGCAATTATACACAAAACCAACAATAGCTGGCAACCCTATCGTGGCTTTTCAACCAAATTTGGCCTGAATAATGTTTATGACAGGTTTCATTAATTGTATGAAATTCGTATTGATTTCATGACTGCACTGGAAGTTATAGGGCAAAAAGTTTTATTTTCCTGAGCGATTTTTCAAAACCAAAGACACAAAAATTACCATAGCTGGCAGCACCAATCAAAGTTTTCAACCAAATTTCCACCAAACAGAGATTAGAGTTAGGTTTAGCTACTGTGTAAATTTCATGAAAATCTGGTAACTTATTCACATTTCATAGGGCAAAAAGCAGTTTTTTTTCTTTGTAATTTTTCAAGATGGCACCACTGGCACAGAGTTGCCCACAATTCAAAATCGCTTCTATCAAATTTAGTCTTACTTAAGTCCAATGCATTCTGTAAATTTTAGCTGTATCTGATTATTGGTTCGTGAGTTTCCGTGAACAGAAGTTTTTGATGCTAAAAATATAGGTTAACTGGGAGAGGGTTACCGTTCTTGTCCGACATGAAATTTTATTTTGAACGTGTAGATAAAACATAAGATTTATATACAGATTGGTTTTATTGTAAGAAACGGACATTTGTTTGAATATTCGATGGTTTGAATGTTTTCACTTCCAAATTTTTTTTTTCAAAATGAAGACACCAAAATTATCATAGCTGGCAGCTCCAACTGAATTTTTCAACCAAATTTCTACCAAACGTGGCTTAAAGTAAGGTTCAGCTATTGTGTGAGTTTCGTCAAAATCGAACGATTCAATCAGAATTTATAGGGCTAAAAGCAGTTATCTTTTTTAGTGGTTTTTCAAGATGGCACCACTGGCACAGAATCGCCCGCATTTCAAAATCACTTCTATCAGACCTGGTCCTATTTAAGGCCAATACATTCTGTGAATTTCAAATAATTCTGCTCATCGGATCGTGAGTTTCCGTGAACAGAAGTTTTTGATGCTAAAAATATAGGTAAATTGGGCAAGGGTTACCAGGCGTGCCCGTTATACCATATCTTTTTTTGGTTATGTAAACAAAGCACAAGATTTACATATGAGTGGCTTTTTTTTGAAGAAACGTCATTATTTCAAGAGAGACGATGATTTGGAGGTTTTCACTTTCAGTGCCTGCCCTAGCTACAGGGTTGCCAGCACGCTCATCAGAAGCTACACAAATCTACAAATGAATAATGCCAATATGTTCTGAAAATTTCGTAATGATTGAATAGCTCTGTCAAAAGTTATCGAAATTTAAAAATTTTCAAAATTTCTCGTCCTCTTTTTAGGCACCCAGCGCACACATAGGGTTAAAAAATTCCAAAGCATTATCCGATTCATATGTAAAACATGTTAAAAATTTATTTCGTTAACTTTATTTTTGCGAAAATTATTTGTGCACGAAATAATAGGTATATTAAAAATATCACTAAAATGGCCGCCGGCGCCAAAAGGTTGACAATAACTGACATTTAAAGAGACCTGGACCTATTCTGCATATACACCAATGTATCCTGAAAGTTTCAGCTCAATCGGATAGCGCGTTCCCGAGATTATCTCACTGAAATTTTTTGATGATATATATATATATATATATGTATAGAAATATGAATTTTTGGCCGAATCGATTTTAATACTAATGTTCTTCGAACATTAGCAAAAACTCTAGCGCACCTGAACCGCTAGAAACACTAATGTTCGAAGAACAGTAGAAGAATCGTGCAGGTTTTGAGTGCACATTCCACCACATGAGCTGCTTATTACGGCCAAACTGTTTCAAATGCCACGTTTTACTTTGGTCTCAAGAATGCATTATAACTCATATGGTAGAAGGTTTCAGATATTACCACTGGCATGAATTTCAACGTTTATGAGAGCGAAACACGGGTTAATTATATTCGTTATCAGTTGCTTGTTTCACAAAATTTTGAAAGCAGCATCTCATACAACATCAATGAAGAAAATGCTCAGTGCCTGCAGCACTGGAACTGAAGTTGGTGTTTGGGGCTGCGATCCGAAAAATTTGCAGAACTTTGGGAATTGAAACATCGGTTATTTATTTTCATTGTAAATGTTTGCGACATGAATACTAACTGTTAGCATTTATTGATACAAAAGTAGCACAACCGACTCGTGCTGGCAACCTTTCGCCAGTATCAAAGCCAAGAATATATCACATCTGCTTCACGTTGTTATATAACATTCGAAGTTATAGGAGTATAAAGAAATTTAGAGTTACCTGCAGCGAGTTTTTTCAAATAATCGAAAGCTTAATATTTGCTGTTTATTGTCACTACAATATCATTACCAATTGAAAATTCTACGATAAAACCGCTTAATAAAGATATTGCAATTAAACACAAAACCAACAATAGCTGGCAACCCTATCGTGGCTTTTCAACCAAATTTGGCCTGAATAATGTTTATAATAGGTTCCATTAATTGTATGAAATTCGTATTGATTCCATGACTGCACTGGGAGCTATAGGGCAAAAAGTTTTATTTTTCTGAGCGAATTTTCAAAACCAAAGATACAAAAATTACCAAAGCTGGCAGCACTAATCGAATTTTTCAACCAAATTTCTATCAAACAGAGTTTACAGTAAGGTTCAGCTACTGTGTCAATTTCATGAAAATCTGGTTACTTATTCACATTTCATAGAGCAAAAAGCAGTTATTTTCTTTGTAATTTTTCAAGATGGCACCACTGGAACAAAGTTGCTTACAATTCAAATTCGCTTCTATCAGATCTGGTCCTACTTAAGTCCAATGCATTTTGTAAATTTCAATTGTATTTGATTATTGATTCGTGAGCTCCCGTGAACAGAAATTTTTGATGCTAAAAATATAGGTTAACTGGAATAGGGTTACCGTTCTTGTCCGACATGAAATTTCCAAAGTTTTACTTTGAACGTGTAGATAAAGCATAAGATTTGTATACAGATTGGTTTTATTGCAAGAAGCGGACATTTTTAGGATATTCGATGGTTTGAATGTTTTCACTTCCAAATTTTGATTTTTTCAAATTTAAGACACCAAAATTATCATAGCTGGCAGCTCCAACCGAATTTTGAAGTAAGGTTCAGCTACTGTGGGAATTTCGTTAAAATCGAACGATTCAATCAGAATTTAGAGGGCTAAAAGCAGTTATCTTTTTTAGTGATTTTTCAAGATGCCACCACTGGCACAGAATCGCCCTTATTTCAAAATCACTTCTATCAGACCTGGTCCTATTTAAGGCCAATACATTCTGCAAATTTCAATTTATTCTGCTTATCGAATCGTGAGTTTCCGTGAACAGAAGTTTTTGATGCTAAAAACCTAGGTAAATTGGGCAAGGGTTACCAGGCGTGCCCGTTATACCATATCAAATTTTATTTTCTGTCTATGTAAATAAAGCACAAAATTTACATATGAGTGGCTTTTTTTGAAGAAACGGCATTTTTTCAAGAGAAACGATGATTTAGAGGTTTTCACTCTCAGTACCTGCCCTAGCTACAGGGTTGCCAGCACGCTCATTAAAACCTACACAAATCTACAACTAAACAATACCAATATGTTCTGAAAATTTCGTAATGATTGAATAGCTCTGTCAAAAGTTATCGCAATTTAAAAATTTTCGAATTTTCCCGTTCTTTTTTTAGGCACCCAGCGCACACATGGGGTTAAAAAATTCCAAAACATTATCCGATTCACATGTAAAACACGTTCAAAATTTATTTCGTCAACTTTATTTTTGCAAAAATTATTTGTGTTCGGAATAATAGGTATATTAAAAATATCACTAAAATGGCCGCCGGCGCCAAAGGGTTAAAAATTGTTAACTTTTTGTGAGACTTGGCACTATTCTGCATATACACCAATGTGTCCTGAAAATTTCAGTTCAATCGGATGGCGCGTTCCTGAGATTTTTTCACTGAAATTTTTTGATGATATATATATATATATACATATATATATATATATATATATATATATATATATATATATATATATATATATATATATATATATATATATATATATATATATATATATATATATATATATATATATATATATATATATATATATATATATAGAAATATGAATTTTTGGTCAAAGTGATTTTAATACTAATGTTCTTCTTCGAACATTAGTAAAAAGTGCCCGGGAGCATGGTACCCTAGAAATGGCCGTGAAGGCCTCTCGTTCGTTTTAACGGAGCACTCTTTAATCAGACCCTGACGGATGCTGGTTTCCCGTTTTGCTGCCTATACACGGCTTGGGCGGGTATTTAAACATGGAATGGATTTGCTCCCAGAAAAGGTGGACGCGACCTATATTTCATTTGTCGTGAAAATATATGTACCAGCCGCAATTCAACAATAAAAAGGGAAAGGGGCTATTATCAGTAAAGGACCAGAAGTAACTCTCAGGCATGGACTGGCAAGCCAGATCCAGCCGAGACATGTAAAAGTACGTCTCTAGCATCTGACAAATAGTCCCTCCCTATATAAAAATGTCAAAATCAATCAATTACTCAAAGGTCAGCCAGTCCATTTCGAACCCTGAAAAGAAAGGAATCCTTACGGGCTTTTGCGCAATAAGAAAACCAAAAGTTCAAACTTTACAAGTTCATTATTATTAGCTTTGGTATTGCTTACGAGTTATAATTCAAGTATAAAAAGGACGAAATCATACTTTTTTATTTAGATGCAGTGAGGAATGAATAAAAAACAACATTATTCTTCAGATCATGAAGCCTAAGGAACTAAGGAACTTATTCCAAAAAAAATCCATAAGTTCGAGGCATCTGTTTTGATGCTAAAACAACTTTAGGAATACAAAATTTTGACGCTGCAGTACTTAACAGGTAAAACGCAAAATGTGATGTTGCGCAAAATCCTTTGAAGCGCCTTTAAGAACACTTTTATTTTTAATTGCTTAGGATAATTTATTTCTACAATTTCTCAGATGCCTTAAACAATTATCAAGCCAAGGTACTAAGAGTTTATCAAAAATAGCTCAAAACTTTTCAGTAGGAATTTTATTCGCTAATTGAAACAGAGAAATAAGTTGATACGCAAGATGACTCATAAATAGGAATACTAGAAATAAACCTCTATCTCCGTTCAGTTAAGAGGGATGTTAAAAAAGTAGCAGATCTTGTAGGTGTTTTTTTGATCGGTATATGCTGCTTTTTGAAAAGAATAAGGACGAACTGTCAATTAAAGAAATTAAGTAGTCAACATTTATTGAAGTATATTCAACGGATCTACAGGAATTTCTCAATTCATTTTATAAATTCTTCGGATGTGTTGTTCAACAGTTCCAGCAACTTGCTTTAGTTTTCTTTATATTATGAAAGCGAATTTGCTTCAGTCTCTTCTTTTTTCTTCCCAGGACAAGAAAAAAGGAGCTAAGTCACACGAATAGGGTCTATAAGGAACTATGATGTCATACAAACTTTTTTGGTCAGAAACTGATTGCTTTCAAGACTGTGTGAGCAATGGATTGTCGAAGGGAAGGAAGTTTTTCCTTGACTGTTTCTCACGATAGTTTCAGAGCTTTCAGGCAATAGGATTGGGCAGACTTTCTGCTGTCAAAAAAGTTATTATGTACTTCACGTTTGATTTCACTTTTCGATTTTATTTTTTGATCTGTCGGATGAAGCTTTCGCCAATGGATGGCGTGGTGCTTATGAAGATCACAGCCGTAACGTCAAAACTCATTCTCTGTTATGATCTAAGATGAGCAATCCGCGTTTTTATCTGTGTTTAAAAGCAAGATCATTGATTATTTTGAGCTCTTTTGACAAATTCTTGAAAAAGAAGGTTTCTATATAAATTTCAACTAGATAGCCTACCTAATTTTAAGATTTTGCAGCTCTTCTTGTTTAAAACTTATATGCGTTTTTGATAACGACGATTTGCTCAAATCATACGAAAGTTAAATACCGAATTTGTCCTCCATAATTCCACAATTAAAAAAAAACAAAAACATATTATTAAAATACAATAAAGCAGACTAACAACTATAATTCACATGAATTGAAAGTTCTGGCCTATTAGAGGGCAATATAAATGTTTGAAAAAAAATTCGCCCCCAAGTTAACAAAAATTAAAAAAAAACGTTCACTTAAAATCAAAGAAACCAAACGAATTACAAAAAAACGTACCTATAAACAATATTTTTATATAAAAGTGTTATAGAAATGTATTATAAACAATAAATAGATAAAAAAAAGTTTCAGAAATGTTTTTTTTTGGAAAATGAATAGATCAAAAATTGTTAAAAACCTTTCAATGATTGATTGAATCTGATACAACTTTTTCTAGGTTTCAAAAATTAAATATTTAAATTCAAAGACCAATTTTTCCTTCAAAAGCTAGAGGATAGTCTGACAGCAATCTGGCTCGAGGTAATGCGGGTTCTTCCTGACCATTTTCAAAATAGTTTACGTTCCCCAAAAATCCCTACTTCGACCGTGTTTGCGGGAACCACTAGAAGACTTCTTATCGACGGATTTGTCCTAGCACAAGAGGCTATTATTGAAGCTATTTATGAACTGAAGACTAGCATAGGACCAGGCCCTGACATGGTTTCTCCTTTCATCGTGGACCAATTGATCACACCTTTGCATATTATTTTCAATAAATTCTTGTCTCTTAGTGTTATCTTGTCTTTCTGGGGATTTCTATACCTTACACCTATTTGTAAAAGTAGTGGCAAACCATCGATAACTTTGGAGAAACATTTATTCTATATGTTATCCCCAAACTCTTTGAGAAGCTAGTTTGTAACAAACTTACTCGCATTATCGACCCACTTCTTCCACCAATCTCATGATTTTAGTTCCGATGTGCTCAGTAAAACTGGAAAAGGAAGCCAAATTGACGCGGTCTATAGAGGCTTTAGTAAGACTTTTGATCGAGCTGGCCATCCAACTCTGGTACAAAAACTTCTTAACTTTGGAATAACCGGGTCTCTTCTTAATTGGCTTCATTCTTATCTTTGCGATCGATTTCAGCTTGTAAAGTTCCAAAGCCAATAGTGTAAAAGAGTTTTCGCATCTTCTGGAGTCCCACAAGGCTGCCATCTAAACCCCCTGCTTTTCAACATCTTCATTTATGATGTATCTGAGATATTGCTTGGTATACCCCATCTCTTCCATGCAGAAATGCATGGAATGCATTAAAGAAATGCCACTTCATAAACACGCAATATGACGCAACCTTTCTTCTTTAGGTTTATTAGCTCATATTAATTTTCAAATCGATATTTATCCGCATAATTAATGCTACTCCTACAGACAAAAATAATACACTATTAGTTTTAATAAAATAAAAATTGAAAATAAATAGAAACATAAGACTTAAGTTCTCTTTTAAACACGGTAACTCTTGTTTTAGTCGATACAAATATATAATTTATAATAATTGATACGAATCTGCTCCACAATATTCCATGATGGCATGTAGGTGTACACCAGTGGTGGCTCATGGTTTTGAGACTAAGGGAAGCACAAGCAAAATATATAAGCATATAATATAGATAAGCATACTTATGAAGCGCGTAGTAAACTATACCTTTGAAATACTGTGTAAAAAATCAATTAAGTATTTTAATGCTGACCATATTTGCATTAAAAGCTAGTGATTGATTGTCAACAGCTTCTTACTCACTAAGATCACAAATCTCACAAAAGTTCAAATTAATTATAGTATTTGAAAGCAAAAAAAATACTAACTTCTTTAATTTTTTTTTTAATTATAAAAAAAAGTTAAGTTGAAAACATATTACAGGCAAAATAAATGGCGAACGTTTTTTAATAGCTCAAAGTTGAGGATATAATGCATCTTTTAGCAAGTTAAAGTAGATAGCCGATGTCACAATAAAAATAAATTTCTCATATATTTTGCAATAAAAGTGCCTAATATAGTTACCTTTTGTAAACAGTTGACATAGCGAAATTATTGGTCTTGGTTGCTAAGACTCAATAAGATCGTCAATGATAAAGATTACCGCAGTAAATACTCTATGGCACAATCACCTCAATTTTGGTTTTCCACTTTAAAGTCCATATTAAACGGGTAAATATTAGCTTTTCGAAACAGAATCTATTCAATACGCTCTCACTTTAACGAGCTTTATGTTATAATTTAATTTAAAAACTATTCTTTTATCCATGTTTAATCGACCGTATTAGTACATACTGACAATACAAAAAATACAAGTCAAAAGGATTAAAACAGGTGCGTTTTTTGCCAAGAAGGCATAAAACGCACCTAATGTAAACTATAAATGCTAAAGAAAGCACTTCAGAGATTCAACATAGAAATAACATAGGCGAAAGCAATCAAGTGGTCATATCACCCAAAGCGCCTGAACCGAAAAACTCATTTTGCAGATACAAAATAACCGATCTGGGGAAAATTGCACACGAAACAATTTAACTCCGAGATGTTCTCCATATTAACATCACAATAACTAGCACGGTACGTACACCATGCGAACAAAACATAAAAGGCATCAAATCAGAAGGGGAACAACTCGTAAGAAAAGGAGCAGAAGAGAATCTACAAATTCTGTAACGTAGACCATGACGGGAAACCACTGAGGTAGTAGAAATGGAGTGGACATGCCCATAAGATTTACATTGAAGGGGATGGTAGTAATTTTTTGGGTGATCATTGTCAAATCTGGTCAAATCCAAGTAGTTCCCCTCCAATTTGACAATTAGGTCGAAATGGCGGAAAGGCAACTTTAACACGCAACTTTACGCGAGAGGATTGAAGGGGCTAATGGTGGAAAGTTATACCGTCCGTGTCCAGGGGCTGCGGGAAACAGAAACATAATAGAGACGCGGATGACTTTTCAGCATCAACATAGGCGTCCAAGCAATCAAGTGGTCATTTCACCAAAGCACCAGAACCGAAAAACTACGTCTTTTGGGAAAGCAAACCCAAAGCAGACACAAAAAACCGATCTGGGGAAAATCTCCTATTATATTCCCCACATGAACATCACAATAGCTTGCACCGTACATGTGTACACGTGAACAAAGCAGAAAATGCTCCAATTCCTAAGGGGAACGGCTCGTAAGAAGAGGAGCAGAAGAGAATCTACCGATAAATCATGAGGGGAAACAGTAACATAACAGGAGAGGCGGATAATTTTGCAGCGTGTTAAGTTAATTCATTAGCAAAGATTTTCGGGTCGTTCAGCGGGTGGATGGGGCAAGGGTTTTTTGAATTTTTCTTTCCACCAAGACGCTATGAACTGAGCCAGCGTCCCCAATGCTATTTAAGTACATTGATTGTAAAATTTTTGTGGACATCATTTAGGCAAAGCATCTAAGTAGATCTATGCGAAAACCACGAGTTTGAGCATTGAAGCAAGATCACTTCAGTGTTCTGTGTAGTATATCTCAATGAACTGTATGTTTTGAATTGAATGGCATGCAATGCCTGTAGTTTGTAGTAAAACCTTTGAGTTTTCGTTGCGTCGCTGTAAATTTACCTTAGAAGCTCTGTAGTTGGACTGGTATAAAATAAAACCCATTCATTCATAGTAGCGATGGAGTTTTGTCTTTTGTAAGAAAATAAATGTTATCACTTTGATTTTTAAATATTGATTGTAAATCTTTTGGTTGTTACATATTGATTATTTAATCAATTTTTTGGATTAGGAAGGGAAGCACTGCTTCCTTTGACTACATGGACGAACCGCCCCTGGTGTACATCGCAAAGAAATCTGTATCTTATGACCATTTTTCAATTGATACCCGCTCAAAGCATGTCGAATAATTGTTTTATTGTTCATTCAGTAGATTTTTTTTTGAATTTAATAATCTTGTTGTGAATCTTTAAAACTTGAATAGCTAAAAAAATATAATTTATTTAATATAAAATATCCAAATTCAGTATGTAAAATAAAAATTCAAATTGATAATTTTAATATTTTATAGCATTTTCGTTAATATGTTTTTAACTATTTTTTCAGATGTATCTTTTTTATATTAATTGGTTTTTCGATTTTTATTAAGAACTTTTCTCCGAGCGAATGATTTCCGTTGATGCTAGATTTCAATTTGAAGTAACATTTCGATTTTTTCTATCCCGATTTGCTGCAATCATTAGGTGCGTTTTTTCGCACTCTTGGGCAGGGTAAGTTAAGGTAAGTATAGGTGATTTCATTGAATACAACAACAATCGCTGCCGCAGTGAAGCTTGAGCGGCAGCGATTTTTGTTGAATTCAATGAAATTATCTATACTTACCTTAACTTACCTTGCCCAAGTGCGCAAAAAACGCACCTATTATAGTCGTTCAAATAGGCTTATTTTTCGATTATAATCTAATGGGAGCAAAATAATGACATAATATGATGTAGAAAAAACTAAGCTGATTGATTCATACCGAACGAATTTTATTTTGTCTTTAACACAGGAAGCGATGCGCAATATCTAGACAGCTACCATCACAACAGATATGCGCCACACTCGCGGTTCTCTATGAAACGAAAAATTTCGGCTGATCCTTGCATTCGTGGGTTTTCGGAAGCCGGATCGTAGTCCTAGCTGTGTCTTCTTTTCTTTCTGAACATGGACGACAATAACTAAAAAATAACTAATGGAAAAGGGAGCATCAAGGAGCCTAACCGAGGTAAGATCTCACTGAGCCTGAGAAAGTAGACCTTCTAGTCTAATTTTTCTGGTATAGACGAAAATGAGTAACAAAATCTCTATATATTCCGTTTAAGCAACAAAAAATATAATCAGGAAAATGATCAGTAAAAACACACAGAAAAATAAAAATGTATACTGGTTCCTCCAATGAACCATTGAATTTGGGATTGGTTGAACATTTTTTTGAAAAAATTGTCCAGTACCAATCGCTTGTGATTTTTGCGAACATTTCACGTTATTGAAAATATGGTGTATGAAAAATGCGATTTCCGCGCAATGCGAAATATTTCACGGAATATCTATGACTTTTTAAACATCGTTTAATTTTGGCTATAAGGATGAAAATCATAAGGATCTCAACAAAAAATAGGGTTAATACAGCGTCGCGCTAAGGTTAGTATAAACTTGGGAATCCCATTTTGTTTTATAATTATCTTTTATTCAGAGTTAAACAACACAAACAAAATAGAATTATTGATCATTATGGTCAGTGGAACCAACTGATTTCAATTAATAGCTCTGAACTTTCCACTCTAGGTCAGCTATCAGATAACTTCTACTAAATACCTTTAAAGGCTTTCCAAAAATTCTAAAACAATTCACAAATACGATCCAGCTGTACCCTAAGATTCGTCATATAACACAACTTTCTCAAAACAATTCCTGCAACAACAGCAGCCGCTACAGCAGAAACCTTCAATCATGATCGTGAAAAGAAACACAAGCGCAGAATGACATTCAGCTTGGCTGGCAGCAAATTAAGATGATTTGTGCCTGCCTAGCTTCAAGTCAGTCTTCAACGAATTTATTTTCAAAATAGGTCTATATCCCGATCACGATGATGCATGGAACGGATTGTTGGATGGATACATACGATCCGCTTCTCTAGTGCTTGCTTGCTTGCGTCCGTCACTAGAAACGACGACGACAAAAGGCAGATCAAGAACATGGTAGTGTACCAAGTGCATCATCGTCATCTTCATCAGTACGAAATACATCCCCCCCCCCCCCTCACCTCCTCTTACTTCGCAAGCCTGATACAAGGAGACTAAAGTCAGCAGTGTGGGGCCTTGGCACGGTAATCCGTTTTAAAACAACATCTTGATCTTGGCCGTGTCTCCTAAATTTTGAGGTCTTTTTCGAAACAAACAAAAAAACAACCACCATTCCCATCTCCAAATGACTTTTTTATGAGTGATCTTTCTATTTTTATATGCTCCACGATCCCATACAATAAATTGTATGTTAGGAAGTGTACATGTTAATGTTAGTAAGTTACAAGAAAGATAAAAAATTTCGACAGCCGCCAGCTGTAATGATGAAACGTGTGTGGAAGTTAATTTGACGTGGTGCTGCTAAATCGATTGACTTCCTCAAAATGTTTTGTATCTTGTGGAGCAGATTCGATGTGGAGCCGAGTGGAGTGAATGGAATGGTGAATGATGATGGGTGGGTGGGTGGATGGTTTGTGTTGTTCAATGCATGGTTTGTTGACTATGGACGACATTTTGACTGTGAAATGTAGTAGTTTAGATATTTTTGGAGCATACTTCCGATCTTAGTTGAGTGGACTTTTATTCAGACGTGGTGGACTTCATTTTTCATAGACGTCTGGACTGTACAGTAACTGTAGCTGGATTTGCCAGAAATTCTTTTGAAAATAGTTTTTTTATGTTATGAAAACTTACATCAGTTGGGCTTGGCTAAATTTCGAATGGGTAACCAAAACATGCTTTGCAGGGGAATATATAAATTTCAACTTATACAATTTGATGTAGATACAATCAATGCGTTTGTTTACTTTCAAAGAAGCAATTGTTCTTGAGTAAAGTTTTTTCAATTTCTGTACCTAAATTCGATCCTTTCTCTACCTCAATTCGATTCTCAATAAACTCAAATCCTTAGGAAATCTTACTTTATTACAACAATATCGTCTTAACTGATTATCTTTTATTTTCAAACTACTTGCAATAAAATAAATCAAAATTCAAAAATAAGTACCTCTTCTCTTTAGATGATGGCTAAACACTGGATCTCAAGAGAGTATTTCCTGTATAATTCACAATCGGGGCAAAGTCACAATCTCTTCGTCGTATGTTTTCTCGAAACGAACCCCATCTCGACAATATCACCCTAATTGCATACAAAGTGGACGGGAATTGATAAAAATCGCAGAGCAATGACTACTTTCAATACTCTGGTCTGAGACTGGGTCGTATATCACTATCAGAAGTGGTATAATTGTACTAGCGGCGGTACTACAAATGAACCCGCAGAAAACCAATCGTTCTAGGACTCGATCGTTGTCGTCACGGGAAATGCCGTCCCTTTTAACGCCACTTCTTTCACTTTTTTCTCATAGTCGCGATAGCAGAAGTAGCATTGTACTGGTATTTAATGTTATTCTAAGTTTTCCCATTTTCTATTCAATGCGTGCATACGAGCACTGTCTCGGCCCTAATGAATCTCACGATTTCACACAGTAAGGGCCCTCGGAATGAATATATATATAGTTTGCATTTCATAATTGCATCTCGTTCGCGGTATAAAATTTTATGCCAATTCGTTTGGATTGTGCATAGGCTTGACTTGGTAAGGGGGTGCTGTGACCAGCATAATTCCATATGAAATTCAATTGAGTGGAAAAGAAATGAATGCGTTGAGTTTTGTTTTCATTTTCACAACCATGCCGTAGAGGCGGCCCATCCATCCATGGTACTTATGCGTATGCATTTATATAAACATTTATGTTAAGGAAAAATTCTGGAATGCGAAAAATATTTTTGTGATAGTTGTGATAGTTTAATTTTTTGAAAAAACTAATTAAAAAGTTACTTTTTCTAACATTACATTGAATACCGTCCCATAAAATTCTAAAGAAAAATCAAGCATTACAATAGTTTAGCCAATATTTAAAGTACCATGTAGTGAAATTTTTTGTAGACCCATAATTTATGGAAAGTAAAATATAATACTTGTATTAATAAATAATGGAACAGTAGAGAGAGCTAATTCTCATCTAGCTGAAGTCAGTTTATAGGGCGCAAACTTATAAAATTTCGTCTAGTTACAGTATCTGAGAAATTTATGTTAAAGCGTACAGAACAAGGCCGATAACCCACGAAGAATAATTTGTCAAGGCAGCTGCTCCGTAAAGTTACCTCCCTTTTGTATAAAATTGTGCTTTTTTTAGTGAAAAAATAAGCTATGAGAGTTTATGCTAATTTTCACGTTAAACACCTTGTGTAGCTTTGTATTCAACCCAAATATAGAATGGCTGTTTTTGTGTATGCTATGAGTGCCTCTTTATTACTGAACTGGTACAGTACAATCGAACTTAAAGCTAGTGATAAGCGGCCAATGTAGTGATGGGCGATTGCGAGATATTTTAACAATCGAGATAATCGCAATCGGCGCCAAAAAATAATCGAGATAATCGCAATCGAGAGAATCGCAATCGATGCGCCAAAACAATCGAGAGAATAATCGAGACAATCGAGATAATCGAGACAATCGGGATAATCGAGACAATCGAGCGATTCGAGATAATCGAGACAATCGAGCGATTCGAGATAATCGAGCGATTCGAGATAATCGAGACAATCGAGCGATTCGAGATAATCGGCCGATTCGAGATAATCGAGCGATTCGAGACAATCGAGGCAGTCGAGACAATCGAGACAATCGAACATCTCGCAATCGATCATTCGGTCGGTCAAGTCATCGACAATCGGTTGACGGCAATTGAGTCAGCCATAAAGCACGTTTCGTTGGCGCAGCCAATAAAAAAATGTTCAAATATTTCAGCAAAAATATTAAGTGTTATTATTTGATCAAACTGCAATTTTTTGGGAAATATTGATGTATAAAAGGATATGTTTATCTTAAGTTAAAATTAAGATATCTTTAACTCTTTGGTGGCGGTGGGCATGTTAGTGTTTAAGCACACCAGTATACACAGTACGCTTGTAGAACCGCTTGTGAAGAATAGATTTGAATGGATTGGATATACTATTTAGTAGATTTTTTTACGTGTGCATACATATGGAATGTAATGATCAGATATGCATGGAAATTTGTATGGCTAGCATTTATCATGTATAAATGGCTGGTAGTTTTGCTAAAACTATTAAGTCTGATCAAAGTGTATGATCAAATATTATATGAGGTTGAGTTTTGTCATGCTGTTAAGTATGTTAAAATAAAATCTGCTTTTAGATAGTGCAGTTTGAAAGCATATCATTTATCCAGTATTTTCGTACTTGCGAGTATTTTATTCAAATATTCAAAAAGTTTTTAGGGCACAAGTACCTGAAATCGGCCAATTTTGGGTTAGAGTGGTTTCGGACATAACGGGCCAAGACCTATTGCTGTGATACAAAGATTTCGGTTTTGTAGGGGAGTAAGGGGTTTTTTGGCCATAGTTTGGCAAAAATTGCCTTTACCGCGCTTTCAATGATTGAAAGTGGTCGGGGAGTACAATATTGATATTTTAAGGATGAACAAAATTTTTATGGGGAAAATTGGGCAAAAACGTCGAATTTTTCAATTTTTTTTTTTTGCGTAGCTTGAGTTCCGGGACATTTCTGAGCTGTTTTGGGGGAAAGTCCATACAAGTCTGGGAAAAAGTGGCCTAGTTTCGAAGATACGGCATAATGCACAGCCGGAGAAGCCAATCATCGAACCAAAAAGGATCTCAACCTTTTCTTATTTAGCACTTTTAGTGCTACTTTCAGTTTTTCCGGTCGGTTTTCCAGCGGATTTCATTTTGCCATATCTTCGAAACTAGGCCACTTTTTAACAGACTTGTATGGACATTTCGCCCGAAACAGCTCAGAAATGTCCCCGAATTCAAGCTACGCAAAAAAAAAAAAAATTTGGAAAATTTCGACGTTTTTGCCCAATTTGCCCCATAAAATTTTTTTTCATCCTTAAAATATCACTATTGTACTCCCCGACCACTTTCAATCACTGAAAGCGCGGTAAAGGCAGTTTTTGCCAAACTATGGCCAAAAAACCCCTTACTCCCCTACAAAACCGAAATCTTTGTATCACAGCAATAGGTCTTGGCCCGTTATGTCCGAAACCACTCTAACCCAAAAATGGCCGATTTCAGGTACTTGTGCCCTAAAAACTTTTTGAATATTTGAATAAAATACTCGCAAGTACGAAAATACTGGATAAATGATATGCTTTCAAACTGCACTATCTAAAAGCAGATTTTATTTTAACATACTTAACAGCATGACAAAACTCAACTTCATATAATATTTGATCATACACTTTGATCAGACTTAATAGTTTTAGCAAAACTACCAGCCATTTATACATGATAAATGCTAGCCATACAAATTTTCATGCATATCTGATCATTACATTCCATATGTATGCACACGTAAAAAAATCTACTAAATAGTATATCCAATCCATTCAAATCTATTCTTCACAAGCGGTTCTACAAGCGTACTGTGTATACTGGTGTGCTTAAACACTAACATGCCCACCGCCACCAAAGAGTTAAAGATATCTTAATTTTAACTTAAGATAAACATATCCTTTTATACATCAATATTTCCCAAAAAATTGCAGTTTGATCAAATAATAACACTTAATATTTTTGCTGAAATATTTGAACATTTTTTTATTGGCTGCGCCAACGAAACGTGCTTTATGGCTGACTCAATTGCCGTCAACCGATTGTCGATTACTTGACCGACCGAATGATCGATTGCGAGATGTTCGATTGTCTCGATTGTCTCGACTGCCTCGATTGTCTCGAATCGCTCGATTATCTCGAATAGGCCGATTATCTCGAATCGCTCGATTGTCTCGATTATCTCGAATCGCTCGATTATCTCGAATTGCTCGATTGTCTCGATTATCTCGAATCGCTCGATTATCTCGAATCGCTCGATTGTCTCGATTATCTCGAATCGCTCGATTGTCTCGATTATCTCGAGTCGCGCGATTGTCTCGATTATCTCGATTGCAACAATCGAGTCCAACTTAAATAATCGAGATGTTTCGAGATATTTGAACAATCGAAACAATCGATTTTAATATCTCGCAATCGCGCATCACTAGGCCAATGCCGTTAGGTTAGAAGTATATGTAAGTATGTAAATATGTTTATACTTAAAGTGGATGCTCGGACTAAGTACATATATAACATCATGCTTCTTTTCATTTAAATATATTTTATTTTATTTATTTATCATTATTATTTTTTTGTTATTTTTTTAATTTATATTCTAGTTGAGATGGTGGATTTATTACTCTACCCGTTCTTGTAATATACTGATATTCATTGTCGTTGCTCTGCTGTACATTATTATCATTATCATTATTATTGTAACCTTCTACCTCGTCAGAGCTTCTTGCACTATAATCTCTCAATTCCTCGCTTTTACTTATAATTTCGGGTTTTTCTAAAATGTGCTCTCTGTTTCTTCTAAAAGCTATACCATCCGTATCCTGAACCAAGCAAGATCGTGGTTGTTCACATTGATCAACTATAAAACCCGGGGTTCAAAGTGATGTAGGTGATTTTTTAAACATTACTCTTTGGCCTTTATTTATTGGTTTTAACGACTTGGCCCTTTTATTATAAATTTCTGCTGACTTAAGCTTTGATTTTTGAATTTCTCGCTTGTAGTTATTACTGTCAACAATTTCCGGCTTTAGATTGCTTAATAAAGTGGGTATCTTTGTTCTCAGATATCTAGACATGAGAAGTTGAGCAGGACTGGGCTTATTACCTTTTGGAGTGTTTCTATGATTAAGCAATGCGAGATATGGGTCACATTTGGAGTCTTTGCACTTATTAAACATTTTTTTAACTGTTTGTATCGAGCGTTCAGTTAAACCATTTGATCGGGGCATATACGGGCTTGAAGTTTGATGCTGAATGTTCCAATTTTCGCAAAAGATCTTAAAATCAATGGAATTAAATGGAGGACCATTATCAGATATGAGATATTGTGGAATACCATGTCTAGCGAAAACTGCTTTTCATTTGAGTATTATTTCTCTGCTAGGAAAACCTTTATTTGGCATCTCTATTTCTAAATATTTAGAGTAATAGTCGACAACAAGCAAAAAAATTTTCTTGTCAAATTCAAAAATATCGCAACCAAGTTTTATCAATGGGATGTCAATTACTTTATGGGATTGTAACTCTTGTCTTGGATTAGCATAACGATATGCCATGCATATTTCACAAGAAGAGACTAGATTATAAATATCATTATAGATAGAAAGCCAGTAGACTGTTTGTCGGGCTAAAGTTATTGTTCGTTGTATTCCCATATGGCTTTCGTGTATGTATTGGAGCATTTCTTTCCTAAGTGAGACTGGAACAATGAGTTGCTTATTTTTGAAAAACAGATCATCGATTATGTGAATATCGACCAGAGATTTTTGTTGTGGCCATCCATATGTGACATATTTTACCAATATTTTAAAAGTGCTATCGGACTTATAATTGTTTTTAATTTGTTCAACCTTAGCAGTTGGGATGGCGATATTTTCAGTTAACAAGTTGCAATGAAGTTTTATATCATCATGGAATTCAGTGAGGGCAGATTCTTTTAAAGGAGCTCTAGAAAGTGTGTCAGCAATAAACAACAATTTTCCAGGTTTGAATGTTACATTTAGCTCATATGCCTGTAGTCTTAACCTAAGCCTTTGCAGCCCGGCTGGTATGGCGTGTAATGGTTTATCAAAAAGACTCACAAGCGGCTTATGGTCCGTCTCAACAATAACTTTCAACCCGTAAATATATTGATGGAACTTCACGCAACCAAATAGAATAGTAAATAATTGAGAGAATTGCAAATAATTGAAAATTGCAAATAATTGAGAGAATGTCAATGAAGCTGAAGCGTACGCTATCGGATTTAGCCCGTGAGATATAGTAGCTTCCACAGCTGACTTGGACGCATCGACAGACAAAGTTATTTGCTTTATAGGAGTTTTAAGGAGTTTTAAGCTCATTAAACTCCTTTTCATGAATAAAGTCCCAATTCCAATGCAAATCCTCCTCTAACAATTGTCGTAGATGTGTGTTTTTCGAAGACAAATTTTTTATAAATGCGCCCAAATAATTTATCATGCCTAAGAAACGTTGTAGTTCAGATATATTTTTAGGAGCTGGCATTTCTAAAATGGCTTCAATTTTATCTTGAACTGGACTGACACCATTTTTTTCAAAAACGTGACCAATAAATTTTATTTTTTCTACACAGATTTTTGATTTTGACCTATTAAACTTCAAGCCGACTTCTTTAGCTCGCTCGAGAACTTTACTTAATATTTTGTCATGTTCCTCAATGGAGGAGGCATGAATCAAAAAATCATCAATGTAAATAATAAGACCACGAATATCTCCAAAAAGCTTAAACATTTGCTCGTGAAAAAATTCAGGCGCAGCATTTATGCCGAAAGGTAATCTCAGAAATCTAAAACGTCCTATCGGTGTATTAAAGGTACACAATTTTGATGATTCTTCACTTAATGGAATCATCCAAAAGCCCGAATTTGCATCAAGAGAAGTGAAATATTTAGAGCTGCTTAATTTGGCCTTACAGTCGTCAATATTGGGAAATGGGTAGTGTGGCCTGAGTATGGCTTTGTTTAAATTCCGCGGGTCTAAGTAAAGTCGCAGTTTACCATTAGGTTTCTTGACTAAAACAATGGAGCTAACCCACTCCGCTGGTTCAGACACTGGTGCTATAACTTTTAAATTTTCCATTCGCTTTAGATCTGCTATTAAATCATCATATAATGTGAATGGTATTTTCCGTAGTGGTTCGATTATTGGTGTACAGTTTTCTTTAAGTTTTAAATTGCAGCTTTCTTTTAAAATCCCTAAACCTTCAAACACTTCTGAGTCCTTTTTAAATATATTGTTTTTGTATATTATTTACAGTTTTGATTTAGTTCATTTTTACCGCAGTTTTTAATCCAATAATAGTTTTGCGATTCATACTAGAAAATTAATATTTTCAAAATGTTGCTTTTCAAAACATAAATTTACCTTAACCATTCCACATACGGGTATTGTTTCTCCATTAAAGGTATGTAGCTTAACAGCAGTTTTTCCTATTGATTTAGTTAAATTTAGTAAACAAATAGTTTTATAAGAGAAAACATTTGCCTGTGCACCGGTGTCTACCTGACATTTTACATCAATGCAATGCTATTAATTTTTGTATTAATAATCCATTCGTTTTTTGTTGTTGCTTTCTCCATTGTCATTATACGCTGCTTGCATTGTTGGGGGCTTGTTGGTTTGCCGCTCGCTGCTAGAGTACCAACAAAAAGCTCGTTAATCTCGTCGTCGTCTCCGCTCTCTGTGTCACCGAAATCTGCTTGCTTTTCTTGTCTCATTACGTTTTTAACGAATTGTCTTTGACCTTGGCGGTTGTTGTAAAGGCTGGTACTGAGTTAAGCATAGTACTGAGTTCGATTTCATGTGAAATTTTCATACAAAATTTCACGTGAAATTGGTTTCGGCGAAAATTTAGCTTGAAAATAAGCAAGAGTTGTACTCGGTTCTTAGCATGAAAAGTTGCTTTGAAGCTGCTTTCGGTTTGAAAACGTAGATGGCTCTGAAACATGTCTCCAACCATTTCACTCCAATTTAGTTTGCGCAGTTCATTCTTTCGAGCTAAAAAGGGACATTTGGTGTTTCAATTTGAAAATGAAGCAGTGCAAATGTCTTTCCAATAAGAAAATCGATCGAAAGGTGAAATTCTTGACATTTTATCCGTCAGAAATGAGCAGTGTCTCTGCTTTTCTCCATTGCCAAAATTTTCGCTCGAAAGAATGACCAGATAATGGAGACATGTCAAAATTTAGCTTCACGATTAACTCAGTACCAGCCTTTAAAGCTAAATTTTGACAGTATGTAAATATGTTTATATTTACTAAGTACATTGAATGTTTCCAACTCTACACCGACTGGTTGGGCAAGTGTCCGTCCTTTATAATGCAGGACGAGTAGATAAAGCTTTGATCAAGCAGCCTGGTTGATCAAAATGTTCAAGTCGTTGAACTCTCCAGGTCTGGATGGAATTCTGCCTGTCAGACTCCAAAAGACAGCAATGCTCACCATATCTTGGCTTATACCGGCCCACCGCTAAAAATGTAGATACACCCAAAGCAGTTAAAAGCAAGGCATTCGTATTAGAATGAATTCAGGCCGATTAACCCTACCTCCTTCTTCCTCAAAATAGTCAAAAGACTTTTGGATTCCCAGATCAAAGAAACATTTGTATCTCAAACCTCATTTGAATCCCAAAAATGCTTACACGAAAGATAAATTTGTGGGGACGGCTCTTCATAGGGTAGTTTTTGACATAAAACAGACCTTCCATTACAAAGAGAACGCTTTAGGGGCCTATTTGGTCGTTGTACTTACAACAGCCGTTCTAGAAAACCTCCAACAGCCATCCTGCTATAAGCAAAGGCTCATATTTGTGGAATGGATGAGAGGACAAAACTTAAGGAAGATTCACAGAAGTTTATTTTCTCTCTTGTGGAACCTGATGATAAATACAATTTTAAAGAAGTTGAGAGCAAGTGACTCACGGCTATGGTCTATGCCGGTTAAATTACAATGATAGTGTCGGATAGGCTCCCACATATTCTTGGCCAGGGGCTGGCTAGGAAGTGAGTGAAACCCGTGGGCCTGCGGCTAAATCAATCTAATACTCTTCCAGTGAGGTAGTAGAAATGGAGTGGACATGCCCATAAGATTTACATTGAAGGGGATGGTAGTAATTTTTTAGCTACTCATTGTCAAATCGGGTCAAATCCAAGTAGTTCCCCTCCAATTTGACAATGAGTGCTAGGCATTTTTAACATGCTTTGTGCGCGAGAGGATTGAAGGGGCTAATGGTGGAAAGCTATACCGTCCGTGTCCAGGGGCTGTACTCTTTACTAAGAATTACAAGATTGTGAAATGACAGCAAGCTCACCTGGAAGATAAATACAGACGAAAGAGCAAAGAGATCAGGAAACGCAGTATATGCTAGCAAGAAGATGATAGGTAAAACATGGCGTACAGTGGTCAGTGATTGGCGACTCTCTGTACTGCAGGTGTCTTCAACAAGACTCCTTTGTCTGCGTTAAATGTCTTGCTGCATCTTCCCCCGATTGACCCCTTAAAAACGCTTAAGAAATCGGGGCACTGTGAATCACGATGCTTTTGCCTCAGCAGTTTTGGGTAGAGGCACGCAAGATGCACTGACTACTTGGTTCCCACTCTTTGCTCCAAACGAAGATATCAAGCAACCGTAAGAGATAGGCAGGAATGGAAGTAGCAAATGGGTACAACAGATAGATCCGAAACAGTTGCAGGACTGACTAGCTCGGCATACTCTCTAGGCCAAGATATAGAAGCAGCCTTCGGACTTTCTCACCACTTAAAGGGGGATATACATGTAAAATTGAAAAAAAATGCTAATTTCAGATTGATTTAACAAATAAATATTGTTTATTCAGAAAATTTTTAATATAAAATCCTTAAGGTACATGTATCAAATTAAATGAAAATATTTTTTTAATAATTTTTCAACACAAAATGGCGGCGATGCAAGCGAACGAAAAAAACACATAAAAAACTGCCTCGTACAACTTAACGCCTTTTCCGGGGAACTTGCAACGTTCAGAGAAAAAAAATATGCTAATACCAATAAAATTTATTAAAAAAAATTAATTTTTACATTAATTTTAGATTAAACAAAAAAATCGATTATTTTTCAAAAAAATCACGTTTTAAACATTAATAAACATGTAGATTCAACGATTAGATAGTACTCTTTTGTAGATGTGGTAAAAATTTGAGCCGAATCGGTTCAATATTTTTAGAGATATTTTGTACAGAAGTTGAAAAAGTACTACTTTGAGAAAAACGCGTTTAAAGTTTTCGGTAGATAAAAATCATTGATTAGTTTTATTATAACTTATTCGTAAGTCAGCAATTCTAGGTCCTTACAAGAGCCCTTCAGCCTCCTAGTGCATATCATTTTGGTGCATTAGAAGGTCACGGCGAGCATTTCGGGCTTCTTTTGAGCTTATATGACTCGAGAACTAATACGAATATCGCTTATTTATTTGTATTTTTAGAGCATTTGAAATATGTTAATGTAATAAAAAAATATCGATTTTTATTAGCAGTTACATGTATTTCCGCCCTTAAGTATTTTCCAGGCCGTGGTCTTTGCTATTCGAAAAGTTGCAATGTATGCGTTAAGTATTCTACAGATGCTATGCCCAACGGGAATCGCGGTAAAGTATTCTGGGGGAATGTATGAATCAAACAATGCTGGTAATGCAAATATAATGTGCTAGAAAGCTATTTTCCAGCAATTATACGATATACTCGTATACATGACTTGGAGCATGGGGAATGCTGCAAGGGAGAAAGCTCATATGTTATAAGTCCATGTCTGGCCAATGAACATCACTCACAGATATAAGGAGAAAAGAACTTGTGAGCATACATCGGCTATGGCTAGTGTGCTATATAAAGCGGGAAGATGAAAATTTCGGAGCATTTCAAGTCATCACGGTTTATTAAAATGTATGAAAAGCAACAGTACCAATTCCCCCTATTAGCAAAGAAAATGCCCTATTGGAATTTCCAATGAGCGTCACAATCACTCAGCATGCAATAGCCACACATGCAGAGGTACGATCGACCGCCGGCCAAAGCTTCAATTCGTATTCACCCTAGATGACGGAAATGCGAGAATACGATGTCGTACTTTCCAAAAAGCTCTTATGCATAAAGCTAAAGCATAAGTTTCCCCTTGCATAAATGTTCCCAGCCTAGGACATGCAATGTTAAAAAGAAGTAAACATGCAATGGTCCGGTAATGTTTCCACGCATTACGCGTAATGCTTACCGAATATATCCGTAAGCATTACTTTTCCCGTTAGGTGATTAATATTTTCACAGACCGTTAAGCAATGGTAAAAGCACTTATGTCTCATACACTTAAATTGAATTACCTACTCGACTGTGTTCAAAAAGATAGAATTCTCCGTCATAAAAGCATGGGTGGGAATGAAAAAGCGGATGTAATTGCTAAGGATGGGATCAGTTTTCCCTGATTGATTCGGCGGAAATCCCAATTCCTAATCTTGATCCACTACAATTCGATATAAATTGCATTGTGCAAATGGCGTATAACTTAAAAATAAAATGCCACTATAATATTTTATGGGAGCTTAGAAAAATTAAAAAACTGTAGAAAATATCCTAGGAGTCTAGGAAAAAACCATAGGAGCTTCAGCAAAAAAATTAGGAACCTCAAAAATGAGGGGGTTCAAGAAAAACTCAGGCGGGATGAGGAAAAATCTCGAAAGCCTAGATAGAAATTATGGGAGTTTAGGAAAATTCAAGAGAGTTTTGAAACAGTGCTAGGAGTTTAAGAAAAAATCATGGGTGCTAACAAAAAATCAAAATACTCCAGAAAAAAATCTTAGAAATCTAAGAATAAATCATGGGAGCTAAGAAAATATTCAGTGGGTCTAAAAGAACCTTAAGAACGCAGAAAAAAGAAGCATGCGAGTTAGCGAAACATCAGGGAGTGAAAATCCGAGGAGTCTAGGACAAAATCATAGGAGCTTAAGTGGGTGTCTCGACCAGACATAGTTTATGTCAAAACATATACGAGTATTATGTCTACGAAATGTCTCGTGGAGACGCCTTATGTTGTGATATTTTTTCTGTCATGACATAAATGTTAAGATATATGTCTTAACAGCTACGCTGATTTTTTCCCGGAGTTTTTTTTGACAATAATTTTTTCAAAATGGAACCACTGAAATTTAAACGGGAAAAAGTATTAAAATTAATTAATTTATATCGGGAAAAAGAATGTTTTTGGAAATTTTCAAACCCCTTATATAAAAGGGTAGACAGGAAAGTGCTAGCGTGCCGGGAACTGAGTGCCGAAATGAGCTGTGCCGTCGAGTAGCTTAAAAAAAAAATTGAAAGTTTACGTGCAACGTATATCAGTGAAAAGGAACGTTGCGATGACTCGAAACGGTCTGGAAGCTCCGCAGAAATATACGAGTCTGGTCTCTTTTATTACGGAGAAATGTCATTTCTTAACGATGTTATTGTTTTGAGAAAGAGAAAATTTAATATTGAAATGGTGTTATTTTAACAATATTATATATGAACACGTGCTAATCAATGATTTTTCTTACATTTGCAGTAAGACGAAACAAGTGGAGATTCGAAAATGCTGCGTGCAGGAAGTGAGGATCCTGCATTAGGTATGTGCTAAATTTTGTAATTCGCTTTGTAATCCCGTTGAAGCTGGCTGGATGAGTCATTAAAAATTACAATAGTTTTTTTTACAAAATTAAAAAAAAATAAAATTACAAAAATTTTTTAAGAATTGAGTTAGAGATTTCATAGTGAAAACTGTCCTATGAAAAGTTTGCAGATTAGATTTCTCAAAAAAATAAATCCGGCATTGCAGCAGTTTAGCCAATATTGAAAGTAACATTTAGTGAAATCAATTGAAGACCCATAGTTGAGGGAGATTCAAATACATGACTTTAACCAATAAAAAAGCAGCTGTAACGTTTTAGACATAGTATTAACTTTCAGAAGAGAAACAGCTTAAACGTTTTTAAAATTGGTTTTCGTCTATCGCCTACAACAAAAAAAAACAAAAATTCGAATTTGTAGAAAATGTGATCATATAATATAATAAACAAAAAGGTGAAAAGTTTGAAGGGTACAGTGTGTGTATTGTTGGTTGGAATGTATTATTAATAAATTATTCTTTTTATTATTAATATATTAATCTTAACTTTGGTATATAAATATAATAAATTTAAATAAAAGTAAAAGAGAAGTAAAAGTAACAGAATCGAGATGTTTAAATATCAAAACTTTTTGGTTTGAGCGGTCTGTATGACTGGCTGAACTCAGTTTTCCAGTTGAATTGGAGAGATCCGTGGTCGAACCTGTTTGGCTGATATTTCTAGCATTTGCCTGAATTAAATCACAAGTGGTTAAACCAGTAACCAGGGGCGGCTCGTCGATGTACGCAAAGGAAGCAGTGCTTCCCTTGCGTAACCACTTGATATAAATAAAAAAATGATTGAATAATCAATATGTAACAATCAGGTGGCCAAGCCAAAACTCCATTGCTATTATGGATCAAATGGTTTTTTTTTTTATAAAAGTCCAACTACAGAGCTTCCAAGGTAAATTTACAGCGACGCAATGATAACTCAAACGTTTTACTACAAACTACAGGCACTGCATACCATTCAATTCAAAACATACAATTCATTGAGATATACTATACAAAACACTGAAGTGATCTTGCTTCAATGCTCAAAGCCGTGATTTTCGCATAGATCTACTTAGACGCTTTGCCTAAATGATGACCACAAAAATTTTGCAATCTATGTACTCATAGCATTGCGAACGCTGGCTCAGTTTACAGCGTTTTGGTGGATAGAGAAATTCAAAAAACTCTTGCCCCATCAACCCACTGAACGACCCAGAAAACTTTGTGAATGAATGAACTTAATACGCTCCAAAGTTATCCGCGTCTCTGTTATGTTACACTTATTCCTCATGATTTATCTGTAGATTCTCTTCTGCTCCTCTTCTTACGAGCGATTTCCTGTAGGAATTGAAGCATTTTCTGCTTTGTTCACATGTACACATGTACGGCGCAAGCTATTGTGATGTTCATGTGGAGAAAAGAACAGTAGGAGTTACATTTTTTCGTGTGCAATTTTCCCCAGGCCAGTTTTTTGTGTCTGCTTTGGGTTTGCCTTCTCAAAAGATGTAGTTTTTCGGTTCTGGTGCTTTGGGGAAACGACCACTTGATTGCTTTGGACGCCTATGTTGACGCTGGAAAGTAATCCACGTCTCTGTTATGTTTCTGTTTCCCGTCATGATCTACGTTACAGAATTTGTAGGCTCTCTTCTGCTCCTCTTCTTACGAATTGTTCCCCTTCTGATTTGATGCCTTTTATGCTTTGTTTGCATGATGTATGTACGGTGCAAGTTACTGTGATGTTGATATGGAGAATATGTAAGAGTTAAATTGTTTCGTGTACGATTTTCCCCAGATCGGTTTTTTTTTGTATCTGCTTTGGTTTTACTTTCGCAAAATGAGTTTCTCTGTTCAGGTGCATTAGGTGATATGACCACTTGATTGCCTTTGCTTATGTTATTTCTATGTTGAATTTCTGACGTACTTTCTTTAGCCTTTATAGTTTACATCGGTGCATTTTTTTATGTCTTCTTCGCAAAAAAACGCACCTGTTATAATTCTTTTGACTTGATTTTTTTGTATTGTCAGTATTAATACTGTCGGTTAAAGATAGATAAAAAGATAGTTATTAAAGTAAATAATAACATAAAGCTCGTTAAAATGGAGCGTATTGAATAGATTCTGTTTCGAAAAGTTAATACTTAATATTACCCGTTTAATATGGATTTTAAAGTGGAAAACCAAAATTGCTGTGATTGTACCATAGAGGATTTACTGCGACAGTGTTTTTCATCTAGATCGATTAAGCGGAAAAAGGATCTTATTGATTCTTGGCAACCAAGACCACTAATTTCGTTCAGTCAACTGTTCCCAAATTAGATGAGGAATTTATAGGCACTTTTATTGCAAATTATATGAGGAATTTATTTTTGTTTTGGTGTTGGCTATCTAATTTAATTTGGATGCATTATATCCTCAACTTTGAGCTATTAAAAAACTTTCACCACATATTTAGCCTGTAATATGTTTTCAACTTTAGTTTTTTATAATTTAACAAAAAATTTAAGAAATTAGCATTTTTTTTATTTTGATTTCAAATACATAATTTGAACTTTTTTGAGATCTTTGATCTTTGTGAGTAGGAATATTATTGAAATAAGCTGTTGACAATCAATCACTAACTTTTAATACAAATATGGTCAGCATTGAAATGCCTAATTGATTTTTTACACGATATTTAAAACAAATCGCAATCGCATGTATAGTTTACTACGCGCTTCATAAGTATGCTTATATACGAGTATATTATAGGCTTATATATTTTGCTTGTGCTTCCCTAAGTTTCAAAACCACGAGCCGCCACTGCCAGTAACGCAGAAAATTCTTCTCCGACTAAGGAGCGTAGTTGTGTTCATGTTTCGTCATTATGCGTCATAATAGTCGGAGACTTTAAGAAGGGAGATAACCTGAGCTGCATGATTGACCTTGGATCGAGAGCTCAAGTGCTGATATCCTTGTTCATACTATATCAAACATATTTATTGAAATGTGCTTCCTTGAAGCACGAATACCAAGGTGGGCTATGTCATGAAAACTTTTAAGACTAGTTTTTCATACTGAATCGGAATGTAAGTTCAAGTTTTTGGGCCAGACTCTTCGCAAAAACTTTTAATGTCCGAACCGAAAAATGGGCGTCTATTGAACTCGTATACTGAGGTTTTTTTTTGAGTTATTGAGCTCTAGGTCTGATGCTTGGAACTGGTCTACTGGGCCAGGATCTGAAGAACTACGAACATCAATCTCTTTATTATCCGAAAGTCATCATAGCAAATGGCATGCCGAATACTTGTAGTGAATTTACCTATAAAGCTAATATCGCCTCTATATTATGACCCATCATGGGCCACTGCAGCTCATCACCATTGTGTAGACTGGCGATGGCTTATAGTGGCCGGCAGTGGCGAAGCATGGAAATGACAATGGCCGAGGATGGCTTTGGGAACAATTTTTCTTTTCTCAAAACATCAAAGCGGGTTATCATGCGCAAGTGAAAAATGATGATTGCCCCAACTAGTGGCCCAGTGTCAAGAGGTAACTTTGTGGTGGTAGCTATTATGGCAACAGTTGCCACATGATGAACCGTAATGGTATACAATACAATACAAAAATACAATAAAATGGCCCAACATTTGATCAGCTCGGGAGTGCAAAAAACGCAACTAATTTAGATGCGACATTAGATGCTTAAGCTGACGTGAGGTGATTTTTTCCGGGTTTAGTTTGAAAGCAAATATTAATAATTTGTAGTCGGTGAATAAATTGAAAGTTTGACCCTCCCAAATTCCTGTTAAGCTGCAAAAAGCCGCGGTCACAGACGCTTCAAGGAATAATACAGGCTGGGCGTTTGGACTCGAGGGAAACAGGAGGATTCCGGAATCCAATCTACTTTCCCCGTTCCGTCTTTCTTGGGTCCATAAAGACAAAATTTAAAAAGCCGTTGGCTTTCCGTTGCATAGGGAAGGAATCGAACCCAAATGCTGTGGAGATTGCGGTCTTTGGAATTTCGTTGTCTTCCACAGGGATTTGGTGGCAGGCCTAAGTAAGGTCAATAGAAGAGAATACCGATTCTCCATCTAGCTGATGGTAGAAGTTTTATATGATCAGTATTCGATAGCGAACCGGAGTAGTAACCACATTAAGGTGCGTACATCCACCGCTAAAATCGTCTTTAACTTAATTAAACTGTAGCTTCGTACAAAAACAGCGATTTTACTTGTTCCGATAGCCATTGAGTGAAAAAAGAGGTTCATCACTTTACACGATTTTTTTTTAGTTTCAATTCCGATTCTTTGTTAATTCAATGTTTTTTCAAATTTTTCAACAACAACATCCTTGGTGCAACTTCATTCATCAAAATATCTAAACATAAGCTAATTTGTCATATTTTCCAAACAATAATGAACGTTAATGTCCAATAACTGTAAAAAAAATGAATTTTAAAAGTTAGCGCTATCAAACGGTTCTTCATTTCAAAGTAACCACTGACGAGGTGAAAAGTCTCTGTTTTTGTTAAATAATGTGTTTGAATGGAACTATATTTGTAAGTCTATGGTAAAATACATATCAATATGTTCAAAAACCTAGAAAAGGAGACTTGCATGTTCTAATGAAGAATGTGAAAAATAGGTTTCAAATAGAACTTTTTCGATACTTCTATAGACTTTGAACTCTGAAAAATTCTAATGATGTTTCGTACAATATCAGCTCAGTTAGTTTTACCACCTTACATGCTCTTTTATGTTCAAAAATGATTAGGTTATAAAAAACCGCAACAACATAATATTACACGAAAAGAGTAATATCAATGAAACAATCAGGTATGTCAGTGTAATGGTTGTACCTCATGATTCAGAGTCATTTTCTAAACATTCGTTTCAACATTTTTAGAGAGATGAAGGCTCACGTCCCCTTTTTCTGGGATTTGCAGTCGACTCCTCATTATTTTAATTATATCAGTATTTTTAAATAGACTGATCTCTTTTTTCTAATTAGATCAGCCACCGGACTGAAGCCTCGCTCGATAGTTAGGAGGGAGGGAAGGCAATTAAAAATTATTTGACGATAGTCGACAGTCCTGGGTAGAGGTGATTGATGTTACTTTGAAGCGAAAATTTAGTGAGATGATCACTATCCTAGAAGCTGACTTTTAAAGCTTCATTAGTTGAAAGTTTCCTCGGGAATGTCAACCTCTACTGTCTCAAGGTTCATAAAAGGTTTCATGACCCATTGAGGGACCTGCAGGGACAAAACATCCTCAAAGTGCTCAGAAAAGTCCTTCCGTAAAGACTCAAGCTGCTGACAGTAAACTCGTGTTTCATCGAAACAAATTTAACTGCTCTTGTGCAGATCTGGCAAGATTAGAAACCGACTGAACACGTTGGGGCTAAAGTTCTGCTTCTACAAAGTAAGTTTTTTTAGGAAGGCCAGAACAATAAAGCTTGTGGTGATCAAATTCTCTTGTGGTAATCTTCGCTTTGAACCTGAAAATTAATTCCATTGAATTTTGCGAAAAAAATTGGCCATGCAAGCAATATCAACCTTAAATTTTAGCAATCTGTCTCCCAGAGCTCAAGTAAAGCGTAATCCAACTACAACCCATGATGGGTCTAGAGATTGAAGCTGGTAGAGAACCTAATTTGCGATTCAAGGGAATAAGACCGTGGAGTGATTAGTTCCACAGCTCACTTTACTCCTGATTGACTCACGTATCTATTCAGAGCTAAGTCAACTCATAGCTCTGTGCGCGGTCCCTCGTCCGAAACTGGATTCGAACCAGGGACCCCAGACAAAGGAAGCCAATGCTCTGCCCACTAGACTGCGTAGGCTTCGAGCTTAAATACAGAGTCGAAAAGATTCCAGAACCTACTTAGACAGCTGTCTTTAATTACTTAAGTATAAATTATTGGTCCACGAGTTTCCCACATTGGGCGCAATACACTGGATATTCCAAAATGAGTGAAAATGCAAGTGGATATGTATGTAATGACAAATAAACTACATGATTAACTTTCAAGCCAATATTATAGTAGTTGTTAGCTATTACATCATCTTGGAAATTATTTATAACTGTAAGAAACAGATTATTCAACGGACTATCCACACATCATTTCATACATATAAACTATGAGTGAAATAGTTGAGTTCACATTTCACTGTGACATTCTTCTTCTCAGCTTATTTGTTTTGTTGCACGACTATGCTAAAATTTATGTTTATTACCTTATTTCTTTAAATTCGCCTAACTTTTGTTAATATTGCGCATTTAAAAGTTGCAACATCCATAGGAAGCAGCATAATCTTCACAAATTTGAACTACAACATACTTCCATGTGTGATTTTCAATTTTCACTGACCAGCAGAAACATATTTCTCGTCTTGATTTATTGATATACATTGTTTCCTGAACACAAAATACTGTTTAAAGTAACCTAATTTCAATTTACTGAAATATTTGCCATTCTTGCAGACGTACTATGTTCCTCCAACTATTAATATGAGGCAAAAAACCGCGGCAAACCAATTTAATTTTAAATACATTTCTTAAATGCTAAATTGTCCACTTACACTTTTTGTCATTCACTATCAATTTAACACTTAACCCTTTTCGAAGACTATATTTATTCAATTCGCGGTTCTCTCTCGTTCTCTGTTTGCATAAACTCTATATGTACAGTACTTACAGAGACAGATCAACGGATCGGTCAGAATATTGACGATCATATCTACCAATTGTATCATTATGACGCTGATGATGACAATGACAACAACGTAGCGAAGTCGATTCAATCAAGAAGTAAACTTCAAAGATAAGGGACAATGTGAAACCAGCAGCCGCAAGTCAAGGCTCGAACCGCACTCGTAAAAAAGTGTGCCTATATAGTTTTGCTTAATAGCCCCCCCAACAATCATATCCTTTCGTGTTTATGAAGCCGGGTGTATAAAATGCAGACTAAGTTAAGTAATGGTACCCTGATAATGTGCAACTCAAGAGATCAACTCACCACTTGAATGAATTGGTGCTGAAAGGATAGCAACCTGGTGTATTAGTATTGATGAGCATCTGTTATGCCTGTTGGAGCCTGTGTTAAAAATCAAACCGGAATCATAAAAAATGCTACGTTCGAACATCAACCAAAAGCCATATTGGCGTTGATAGCTTCTTCGGATTTCAGATAATATTACCTGCGATATTGGCTTGGCATTGGCAAAACCAAAAGTTAGTTAAGTCACTGCTAAGGTGTGTTTACTTTTGCATTATGCATTCTTCGCCCGTATATCGATTTCAGTGGAAAAAAAACTTTATGAAGACAAGAGACATCAACTGAGTTTATTGCAGCAATAATCGAGGTGTAGTGACTGTGGGACAGACTTGCGACAACATAACGATGCGACAAAATCGATTCGCTTATTTACCAAACAGTTGAGTATGATCAGTGCTGCTATTCTGATTGAATTTGAATAATTAACTTTTAAAAGTTTCAGACCCTAAGGATGTGTCAAGTATTGACAGGAACAAACAGCAGTCATAAACCTGAAAAGTGGCTCCATAAAAACTGAGAAAAAATTTCCGACGATACTTTTTCTAAAACTGCATTTCTTCGTGTCTTCAACCAGTCTCTATAACAACGTTTATAGCATATTTAGCTGAGCATCCTTGTTCATGGTTGAATCTTTTCTACAAATCTAGCATGGCAGATAGAATAAACGTAGCTGAGGACATTTATTCAAAAGCTCATATTTCTATTCTGAATAGCTAATTTGAATATAGTAAGCCTAGTTACAATTTGTTACTAACAAAAAAATAACAAAGCCGGCAACTCTATACCCACAATTCCAGCGATAAATACTTTAACGCTTGCTTATTGACGCTTTGCGTTTTTGTGCATCTGTCCCCTGCATCTATGTTAAAACTTATACCTATAAGTACGTACATATGTACATGCTAACTTACATCTATGCAATTGCGACACCATCAGATCATGACGATAACACCGTCAATTGATATGCGAAAAAAGTGCGTTCGATGTCTCAAGCAATATGATGATAGTAAATTGGAAGATTGAAGCAACAATAATTCGAATGCAATTATATATTATGCAATGGAAAATATTTATGTTGCTTGTTGATTTTCGATCGATTAGCATTGAATTCACAAGTAGGTACTTGTGTTAGTAGTTGTTGAGAAAACTGACGTGTAGTGAAGTTTGCTTCCTATGGTGATAGTTTAGATTTTTAATTAAAGAAAAGCAATCCCACGACAACCCTCGTACGGGTCTAGGGGTTGAAGCTGGTAGAGAGCTTCATTACAATTTATTTAATCATTGTGAATACGAGTATAGAGGCGATTCGACGACTCACTTTACCCCTGATTTAAATCAGGTACCTAATCAGAGCTAGGTGAACTCAAAGCTTGGTGCGCGGACCCTCGTCCGAACCTGGATTCGAACCAGGGACCCCACACGCAAGAAGCCAGTGCTCTACCCACTAGGCTACTCAAGCTTTTTAATTGGCTTGCATATATTTTACAGCTCTCTAAAATGGGTACTAAATATTCATCGATTAAATTTAGAGTAAATCCATTACTATAGTGATTTGATTTCGGTGATTGTTAGAGTAATTTTTGGTATTTAAAAAAGAATTCAATGTAAACTTGTGATTCGTTAGATTGCTATATTCGACATTGTCCTCGAAAAATAACTAATTTACTATGTCTCACCAACTAAATTTAAGTGAGAAAGTGTGAATTTGATTGAAGTACACAAGCATAACAGTCAACTCTTTAGTCCATCACAGTCAATATCCACTATTTCGCCTTCTAAAACAAACAAATCTAATTTGCATTTTAAATTCAACAAAAAACCGCAACGCCACTGCACAGTTATCTCAACAACAGCAAAAAACTATCCAAAAATTAGGCAGAATATTCATAAGAAATGCACATTCCGTTGGTGTCAACTTTCAATCGGAATATCTTAAGCATATTACCATTCAATTAGTTATTTTCAAGTTTATACAACTGGAAATAAAAATGCAAGCAGCAAGATGCAAGATCACTTTTACTTTCAACAAAGACCAGCTTCACTTATCTAGTCAAGCAGGCTAGCTGACTGGCAGAGTGACAACAGGCAGCAGCATCCAACCGATTCAGTTCCGAGGTGTAAATGGAAATGCCTGTTGCTGCAGTACACTCAGTCAGCTAGTTTATTCCAAGTATGAAATTCCTTTACGCATTGATGGCTTTTTCATGTTTTCGCACTCTCATATGTCCATTATCTACGTTTGTACGTACATGTAGACGTAGTGTGTACCGCGTGTACAATTGCAAATTCCAAGCAGTGTTTCTATAATTTCCGGTGAGTTGGATGCTGCACTGCTTTACTTTTCCAGTTCTCTATTGTTTCGTTGAATTCTAAGGAGACATGCATACAAAGACACAAAGTTAGTAGAGGTAAGGGACATGTTGAGTGCAAGGGTCAATAGAGGTCGTCAAATAATAAAATTAATAATAGACCTCAGACGTGGACGAAGCAATTAGGCGAAGGAAAACTCCAGCTTAATGCCTGTAAAAACACTCTAGTCCGGGGAAATTTAACATGCTGCTTCGGAAAAATTAGGGGAAAGCTGAATTTTAGTGTGAACCTTGGTACTGGCGTGTTGAACAAAATGTCAAAAGTCCCCATCGATCCGAGTGCTGCGTTACTTTTTATACGAGGTCAAAGGTCACCGAAAGTTACCTCTCCTAAATATCTCAGTAACGGTCACGTTTTCAGAAAAACAATGTAAAGCTTAAAAAATTTCCAAAAACAAGATCGTAAAACTTTTTCTTGTAACCATAACCGTTGTTGAGATATATTGATCTAAACATTTGCTACTAACAGCATCCTCTTTCTCAACGGCATGTTGATATTATCCGATTTTGATTACGACTTGGATTGTTTGCGAGTTTGTTTTAATATTTTTTTAGAGGCGCATGAAAAAAATGTAAACAAACTTATCTACCAGACTCCAGGTAGATGGAAAAGTGTGCTTCCATCGCAAATCTTCATAAATGAGCTCGTTGCCTACTCTTTGCCCACTGTTAAACAAGATAAGGTCATTTTTTATCCTGTTAATTGCCTATTCTTGTCATCGCAGGACCAGCCTTACACCCACACCCTACCCACCCCCGCAAACGAGCTACCCCGAAATAACCGGTTTTCACTAATTTTCGAAGAAAAGTAGTATTAAACTCGTTTCGCCGAAAATTAATATATCTTTATATATATATATATATTAGGGCGGGCCAAATTTTGTGTCGATTAGACCTGCCCCCTAAGATGATTATATGGACAATTCTAAGCAACTTTGCCGAAGGAACCATAGGTCTATCTCGATTTTCGAGTCTCCCACTTTTCAAAAAAATATTTTTTCCCTATAACATCATTTTGATTCAAAATTCGTTTTTTTATTCATCGTTATATTATCTTTTTTATGTGTATATGGGGGGTTTTTGGGGTCGAGAAATTCATTTCTGATCTTTATTTTTACCTATAACTACCGCCAGAGGGCGTTTCATGCATATTTTAACTATTTTTCGTCTATTTTCCGAGAAAAATTACAAGTTTTTCGGTAAAATTGATCTTTATTTTATTTTTTTCAACAAAAATTCAACTTAAAAAATAAGAACATGTGTAAAAAATAAAAAAAAAATGAATTTAGTGGAAGAAAAGCGAAATAACTTATTTTTGAAAGTCTTTTTTGCTTTCAAGTCGGGGGTATTTTGCACGGCTTTCTGATGTAACTGCCATAACACTGTGTCGACTCTTTTCTAAAACACGTTTAGAAACGCTAGCCAGCAATTGAACATGTCTTTCCGTTGCTTGTATGTGTACCGGAATTCTTGGATCAGGCAATGGTGGATCATCGCATTCTAAATATTGTTCCAAATGATCATACGGAATGCTATACGTAAACGGTGGTTCGAATAAGACATCATCTCTATTTAAATCAATCATATTCGTATAATCTGTACAATTGAAGTTTATCAAAGGTTTTTGATAAACTCTAAGATGTGCCGGGTCGTACAGATTTCTTCGGTAGTGTAAAATTTTCTTGATTGCGATTTTTCGTGTCTCTTTTTTATCATCAAATAACATCGCTAACAAAATATTTTCGGAATGTGCGTAATATGAATTGTTTTTAATGACATTATTCACAACTCCGCGTAGATTTGTATCCAAATATTGTGTCCAACGAATGAATTTGTAAAATAATACACTACCGAAGACCACCGAATTATAGTACTTGATGTTGAAGTACATCGGCACATACACTTTCATTATGTATGTTGCCAAAATTTTCAAATTCCTTGATAGATATTCAGTTGACACATACAACCGCAACAATCTATTCGCCTTGGTGAGCCAACGTGAATGTGCTATTGGTCCTGGTTTATTGTGAGATAAATCCGCAGGAACAACACCATTCGAAATTGCATTGGCCATTTTGTATAAGTACTTTGAATCGGTGGATAATTCAAATGGATCTAAATCAGGTGGCATGTTCTCTAGCACGATTATCTCGAATTCATCTACAAGCTGAAAAAAAAGAAATGAGATGAATTAAATTTTACCATTTAATAATGGAAAAAATCGATGAGAAAAATGACAAATGATACATACCGGAAGATTTTCACAAGTTTCAATTTGTTTGCCCAACGTTCCAGTTGTTGTTCGTGGTCCAGTGGTCGATGATCTTTCCAAAGTGTCAAACAAATGACGAAATGGCAGCTCGTTAAAGTGCAGCATGCACACAAACCAATGCAGCGGTCTATTCAAATGCAATTCAAATCGACGCAAAATCCCATTTCTTACGCCAGTATTTGTTGGCTCACCATCACAGCATATGCCGATTAATGCATCGAGAGCAATTTCTTTTTCGACGAAGAATGCATTAAATGTCATCAATTTGTGTTCAGCATCTTCATTTTCGACTTTTGTGTAGCCTATCAATTGAGAATTTGGTTCCTTCAAAACAACTAGATGTGGTTCTTTCACCATCCTTGCATGCAACTTCTCATCGATTTTTTCCATTGTTAAAGCATCATTTTTTCGGCCGTCGAATGAAAATGCTATCAAATTGGATGCATCATACTGCTTACGAAGCAGTTCTTCTCTGCATTTGGCCTTTTCTCGACGCACTTTATTTTTATCCATGATGATAGGATTGCCATGTGCATCTTTTACGTCAATGTCTTGCATAAGAGATGTTGCGAGTGCTGCTGCTATTCTATCAGACACACCAAATCGATCACACATCGCAGCGAAGTTCGAAGCATCGTATCTGGGAGTATACGGTCCTCGTATCATTGGCGGAATATCTTGTGGATTTGAACTTGGCTGATCTATATCAGTACTTGGTTCATATGCTGAATGGCTCTGTTCAACGCTTGTTGGTATTATTGTTGACGTTGGTGCTGGCTCTTCAACTTCTAGCACGAATTCCGGTATCGTCAATCTTCTGTCATTATTTTGATCTCGCATGAACTCTTTCAAATGATCTGGAATCAATCCACATGAGCATAATTCTGCTTTCAAGTCACATTGACATTTGCCGATGTAAAATAATTCTTTTGTAGATTGCTCGAACGTTCTGAATGAGGCGATATTTGAATGTTTAGTTTCGATTTGATACTTGTCAATCAATGTACCCAATTTTCTAACAACACTTTGTTTGGTTAGAATTTCAACATTAAGTTGACTCCAAATTTCAATCAATTTGTCTGTTACGTGCGGTACGAATGTTTTATACGAAAACATTTTGTTTTGGAGTTTAGCACGTTCGGCCAAGAAAAAAAAACATCTTAAAATATCCTGTTTCGTTGGCAGATCGAGTCCACTCAAATCACAAGATGCACCAAAAACAGCAACATCGTGCGAAGGCAAATGCTTCAAATGACTTTCGGTACTTGTTGATGTTGTTGCGGTTTGAGATGTAGACGGCAATGCATTTGGATCCATTGTATAATTTTACTAAAAAAATTTTAAAAAACTGAAATTAGTATATTTCAAAACATTTGGTTCGAATATATTTTTTCCACCTACAAATTGGTAAATACACAGTGGTAAAAATGGTGTGAATTTTATTTATATTCAAATATCAAATTTTGATTTTCACAAAGCTTTAGCGTGTGTATTTTACGACGTCTGATTTCTTAACAATCTAATCGCATGAAGTTGTCACAAGATGTCAAACTACATCTTCGGTATTCATCGGGTTTGACTCACATACTCCTACGGCATAACTCATATGTGCCTAACTCATATATGTATATCAACAGCATTTACTCATATGTCAACCGACATTTCGCCTCTAAGGACCAGTTAATACATTATTCCAACGCACATTATTCCTACATGCTATACATATAAATACATTACAATGTATTACATATTTCAGAAAAAAGTAACCAAGCAAGAGAACAACATCGATGCCTATGTGTATTAAATTACAAAATTTTAACACATACCTTTTAATTCTTTTTGAATTTCACAATTATTCACTGGCAGGAAATTTATAATTCACTTTCACTGAAATGATGCTCAAACACTAATGAACTGAACACTCATAAATGTCATTGTGTTGTGCTCTTTCACAAAATATGTCGGTAATGATGTTTTACCGATGTTTTTTTTTAAATAAATGCGTTGTTGACTTGAAAGCAACAACACTTTGTCGCTTTTTTTCTCACTAAATTCATTTTTTTTATTTTTTACACATGTTCTTATTTTTTAATTTGAATTTTCATTGAAAAAAATTAAATAAAGATCAATTTTACCGAAAAACTTGTAATTTTTCTCGGAAAATAGACGAAAAATAGTTAAAATATGCATGAAACGCCCTCTGGCGGTAGTCATAGGTAAAAATAAAGATCAGAAATGAATTTCTCGACCCCAAAAACCCCCCATATACACATAAAAAAGATAATATAACGATGAATAAAAAAACGAATTTTGAATCAAAATGATGTTATAGGGAAAAAATCTTTTTTTGAAAAGTGGGAGACTCGAAAATCGAGATAGACCTATGGTTCCTTCGGCAAAGTTGCTTAGAATTGTCCATAGAATCATCCTAGGGGGCAGGTCTAATCGAATTTTTCGGCTCCATACAAATTGGCCCGCCCTAATATATATATATATATATATATATATATATATATATATATATATATATAATCGCTTCGCTCACACAGTCGCAGTACATATATATACATATATATATATATATATATATATATATATATATATATATATATATATATATATATATATATATATATATATGTATATAGGGTGTTTGGTACTAAATGAACACTATTTTAAGGAGGCGTTCTTTGACATATTTTGAGTAAAAAATCGTTCTACAGGATGGTCCGGATTTCAAAACCTACGGAGTTACAGGGTGTTAAAAAAAAATTGTTCGGACCGGTACCCTGACTCACTTGAATCGTTATATCTTGAAAACTAATTATCACAATTCAAAGTTTTATACCACGTTTATTAAACAATTAAATTACCTTTTATTAAATGTATTACACTTGATTGCAGTTGTACCGAGTTCTGAGATATTTTCTTCGAAACACAAATTTTTTTAGTTTTAACCCCGAAAATTCTGTGTTCCAGGTCTTTTTCCTTAGAAAACCTCATTATAATGTGCCACTTTCATTTAAATATTTTGATAAGCCATACTACTGGCTACAAAAGTTGCATATATTTCAATGACTTAGATTCTACCATTTCACAAGTATTAAGCGAAAATGAATATTGCTGAAAAACTAAATATGCCACACTGAAAAAAATCCACATAGCGCCCAGAGCCATGTAACATAGCGCATTATTTATGGTCCCATACGTACATAGTACATAGTACTCTCAGCCATGCAATATGGCTCCCAGCGCCATAATCTCAGAATCTACATAGCGCGTGGTGCCATGTTACATGGCGCAGCATTTATGGTGCCACACGCTATGCACTTAGTGCCCTGAGCCATGCAGTATAGCTCACAGCGCCATAATTACATGGCGCAGAAATTATGGCCCCACACGCCATATTAAGAAAAAGAAACTAGCGAATGAAAACTTGTTATGTTCTAAGCTTGCTTATGACAAAAACTTGGAAATTTTGAGCCGTGTGTGGGTGCAGTGTGCCTAAAAATAGGCAAGGATTTTTTTCAAAATTTTGATTTGTCATTACTTCTGACAAAAACATTGGATCATCGTGAAATTTGCAGAACGTATTTATGTTGACTAAAATTTAACATATATGGATTTCCAAGTTAGTGCAGGTGACCCTGTAGCTGCGGCAGGCTCCTGAAAAAAATCCTTCAAATCATTGACCCTCCTGAAAATTCTTTGATTTTTAACAAAAAATTCAAATCATTGATAAATTTTAACGTTTGCGCATCATGTCAAATTGAAATTTTTAAAATTCCGAGTTGCACAAGAACGGACACCCATCACCAAATTACCTCTATTTTCAGCACTTGAAAGTTCTGTTCACGAGAACTGGCGACCGGATTATCCGATTATAATGAACTTTACAGGACATGTTGGTATTAACTAGGACCAGGTCTGATAGAAGTGATTGTGAAATGCGGACAGCCCTGTGGCAGTGGTACCATCTTGAAAAATCACTGAGAAAAAAAAACAGCTTTTTGGCGTATAACTTCCGATTCAGCCATCAGATTTAAACAAAACTCACATAGTATTTGAATCATATTTTAGGTAACATTTGGTGAAAATTTGGCTGAAAATTAGAATAGAGCTGTCAGCTATGGTGATTTTTGTCTCCTAAATCTTGCAACTTTGCTCAGCAAAATAAAGCTTTTTTCCCTATAACTTCCGGTCCAGTGTTAAAATCAAAATAAAGTTCGTGGACCTTCAAATGAACCAAATGTCATAGGAATTTCGTTAAAAAATCATGAAAGGGCTGCCAGCTATGACCATTTTTGTAATTTTTTGGAATTTTTTTACTGCGCGATTATGTCATTAGATTTGCAAATGGGAACGATCCTGCAATGAAAATTAACAACAAATATTAACGCTTTAAAAATTTCAAAAGTTTTGAGGATGGTAACTCTTAAGCTTTTTTCACCCGTATAACTTCCAGCGCAATGATTCAATCGAAACGAAATTTACTGGTTGGGTTTAGCTTAACGTGAAGCAGATTTGGTATATATTTTGCTTTGCTGTTGACACAGGGTAACCAGCTTTAGCCATTTTCGTAACTTTTGCATCAACAAATGCTTCAAATTACATACTCATATGCAAAGCATTCGCGATAAAAATAAGGAATCAATTTTTAAATTTTCCGAGTTTTGAACATTTTTCGAATTCCAGCCTCAAACAACGTTTAACCGCTGAAACTTTCGATGAAATCCTGTGATGAGAACGAAATTCAAAGGATAAGTTGATTTAAGTATGAGCTTGTTATGGTAAACTTATTGCTGCTTCGTTGGGAAAATGTTGCCAGCACTGAACATTTTCATCATTTTGTGTTAGAGTTGAGTTCTGTTGCTTTGGATAAGGAATGGTTGACATGATTCTACAAAAAAGTGTATTAAGTCTTTCCACATCTTTTTGTCACTCAAAGACAATTTCTTCGAAAATTAGTTCTCTAGCGGTTCAGGTGCGCTAGAGTTTTTTTTAGTTTTTTTTCCATACCGTATTATCCCATGAGCGATTAGGGCAAGGTCACGTAATTTTAGGTGCAAATTGGTTTCGAGACGTGCCATGTCCCTTTGGCGATATGCAGTCATCACAGGATTGGTAAAAAACTGATTTTTCGGGGATACTCTGCAGCCGGTTGAGCTCCTATAATGTCAAGAATGAGCGTTTACAGAATTATGCCAGGATATTATCTTGTTTTTTCATAGTCCTAGGGCTAAACCTGTTACAAAACCTATTTTCACCTGCAATGTTGTTGACTTGTCCTGCTCCTTCGTGGAATATCCCATACATGATGCAGCAATACAGTTTATTTGCGAGAAGAGAGTAGCGATCAGATGTCCTTACAAGTTTTATGGCAAAGGGGGCGGGGGGTGGTGGGAATTTTTCGGAACACACTATTCCATCTACCCTGGAGTGTGGTAGATAAGTTTGTTTACATTTTTTTCATGCGCCTCTAAAAAATATTAAAACAAACTCACAAACAATCCAAGTCGTAATCAAAATCGGATAATATCAACATGCCGTTGAGAAAGAGGATGCTGTTAGTAGCAAATGTTTAGATCAATATATCTCAAAAACGGTTATGGTTACAAGAAAAAGTTTTAATATCTCTTTGGTTGGGAATTTTTTAAGCTACAAATTCGTCATACATTGATTTTCTGAAGACGTGACCATTACTGAGATATTTAGGAGAGGTCACTTTTGATGACTTTTGACCCCATATAAAAAGTAACGCAGCACTCGGATCGATGGGAACTTTTGACATTTTGTTCAACACGGTAGTACCAAGGCTCACACCAAAACTCAGCTTTCCCTTAATTTTTCCGAAGTTTCGCCTTTTTTATGTCGAATTTCACTGGGCTACTCCAGATGTACCGATCATTGATCTTGAAAATAATGCGGATGAAGCCGTGACTGACAATAGTGCAGAAATTTTGAAAGGATGGATATACATAAACGAATCTCGTTAGCCAAGGTACTCAAGCAATTTTTGAGTTTGCTGATGGACCATTTAATTCGGCTAGCTAACCTGTCCCATTTAACCCTCCTGGTCCTTTATGGCTTCGATGAACAAAAAGTTTTCCAATGATATCGGTTATCTACCCAGAGCATTCTCTCTACCACGGCTTCTCGTCAAATGGCCCCGATATGGGAGGCAAGAAAGGTTTCTGCCTCCTTATGCCAAGCCACTTATCTCGCCAATAGTGAGCCACAAGCTGAAACTGAAAAGCTTCAGAAAAACCCTTGAAGTATTATGTGCAGCGGATAAAGAAAAAGTACAAGAATTTGAGGCAAAAATCGTCAGCCTCTATAAAACTGCACTTTGATCAATAAAAATTGAGTATCTCACAAATCATTTGGTGAGAGCCATAAAACATAGCTACTTTTTGAAATTAAAGAACTATATCAAGAACTATATCTATCATCTTGACGTGAGTTCATAGTTCATTTGATGAGGATGTCTACGCTGAATTAGTAAGTTCTTAGTAGAGCAAATTTCCAACGTGAAGCAGCTTTCACTGTCCACTCACAAAAAGAGACTTAAAAATTCGGCATATTTACAGACCAACTTGCCGCTGGAGTTAATACCAAGGTTAGTCCTTAGTATCAAATATTTACTTCACTAGCTGGTCAAATAGCATCAAATATTTACTTTCGCTTGGAAAAGAGAAGCGTAATACAGTGTTACAAACGCCAATCTTTTAAGTATACCGCGTCCAACTGCAGCCACTCGTTGCGTCAAATACGACAAAATTCACGGCGATCGGGTTTACTGCTTGAAGTGCAATATCAC
>OZ022263.1:161151791-161224291 GCA_963978885.1 Nemotelus pantherinus
TCAGTGAGATAATCTCGGGAACGCGCCATTCGATTGAGCTGAAACTTTCAGGATACATTGGTGTATATGCAGAATAGGTCCAGGTCTCTTTAAATGTCAGTTATTGTAAACCTTTTCGCGCCGGCGGGCATTTAAGTGATATTTTTAATATACCTATTATTTCGTGCACAAATGATTTTCGCAAAAATAAAGTTAATAAAATAAATTTCTAACGTGTTTTACATATGAATCGGATAATGCTTTGGAATATTTTAACCCTATGTGTGCGCTGGGTGCCTAAAAAGAGGACGGGAAAATTTGAAAATTTTTAAATTTCGATAACTTTTGACAGAGCTATTCAATCATTACCAAATTTTCAGGACATATTGATATTATTTAGTTGTAGATTTATGTGGCTTTTAATGAGCGTGCTGGCAACCCTGTAGCTAGGGCAGGCACTGAAAGTGAAAACCTCCAAATCATCGTCTCTCTTGAAAAAATGCAGTTTCTTCAAAAATAAGCCTTTCATATGTAAATCTTGTGCTTTGTTTACATAACCAAAAAAAAAAAAAAGATATGGTATAACGGGCACGCCTGGCAACCCTTGCCCAATTTACCTATATTTTTAGCATCAAAAACTTCTGTTCACGGAAACTCACGATCCGATGCGCAGAATTATTTGAAATTCACAGCATGTATTGACCTTAAATAGGACCAGGTCTGATAGAAGTGATTTTGAAATGCGGGCAATTCTGTGCCAGTGGTGCCATCTTGAAAAACCACTAAAAAAGATAACTGTTTTTAGCCCTATAAATTCTGATTGAATCGTTCGATTTTGACGAAACTTACACAATTGCTGGACCTTACTTTAAGCCACGTTTGGTAGAAATTTGGTCGAAAAATTCGATTGGAGCTGCCAGCTATGATAATTTTGGTGTCTTCATTTTGAAAAAAAAAATTTGGAAGTAAAAACATTCAAACCATCGAATATTCAAAAAAATGTCCGTTTCTTACAATAAAACCAATCTGTATATAAATCTTATGTTTTATCTACACGTTCAAAATAAAACTTTGGAAATTTCATGTCGGACAAGAACGGTAACCCTCTCCCAGTTAACCTATATTTTTAGCATCAAAAACTTCTGTTCACGGAAACTCACGAACCAATAATCAGATACAGCTAAAATTTACAGAATGCATTGGACTTAAGTAAGACCAGATTTGATAGAAGCGATTTTGAATTGTGGGCAACTCTGTGCCAGTGGTGCCATCTTGAAAAATTACAAAGAAAAAAAACTGCTTTTTGCCCTATGAAATGTGAATAAGTTACCAGATTTTCATGAAATTGACACAGAAGCTAAACCTAACTCTAATCTCTGTTTGGTGGAAATTTGGTTGAAAAATTTGATTGGTGCTACCTGCTATGGTAATTTTTGTGTCTTTGGTTTTGAAAATTCGCTCAGGAAAATAAAACTTTTTGTACTATAACTTCCAGTGCAGTCATGAAATCAATACGAATTTCATACAATTAATGAAACCTGTCATAAACATTATTCAGGCCAAATTTGGTTGAAAAGGCACGATAGGGTTGCCAGCTATTGTTGGTTTTGTGTTTAATTGCAATATCTTTATTAAGCGGTTTTATCGTAGAATTTTCAAATGGTAATGATATTGTAGTGACAATAAACAGCAAATATTAAGCTTTCGATCATTTGAAAAAACTCGCTGCAGGTAACCCTAAATTTCTTTATACTCCTATAACTTCGAATGTAATTAAACAACGTGAAGCAGATTTGATATATTCTTGGATTTGATACTGGCGAAAGGTTGCCAGCACGAGTCGGTTGTGCTACTTTTGTATCAATAAATGCTTACAGTTAGTATACATACCGGAAACATTTACAATGAAAATAAATAACCGATGTTACAATTCGCAAAGTTCTGCAAATTTTTCGGATCGCAGCCCCAAACACCAACTTCAGTTACAGTGCTGCAGGCACTGAGCATTTTCTTCATTGATGTTATATGAGATGCTGCTTTCAAAATTATGTGAAATAAGCAACTGATAACGAATATAATTAACCCGTGTTTTGGTCTCATAAACGTTGAAATTCATGCCAGTGGTAATATCTGAAACCTTGCACCATATGAGTTATAATGCATTCTTAAGACGAAAGTAAAACGTGGCATTTGAAACAGTTTGGCCGTAATAAGCAGCACATGTGGTGGAATATGCACTCAAAACCTGCACGATTCTTCTACTGTTCTTCGAACATTAGTGTTTCTAGCGGTTCAGGTGCGCTAGAGTTTTTTTACATTTTACTTTACTTCACTTTTCTATTTTTATTTGATATTTTATATGTGAATTTGTAACTATATTGTAATATGTTATTTGTTATTACTATATCATTATTTTTACTGATAACTCCTGTGACGGTAATTGGAACGAAGACCCAGATTAAGATAACCGTAGGTATTGTTTCGTATGCCAAATAGAAACGGTTTTTAGACACGGAACTTTGTTTGTCTTACAATAGATATGTTCACGAAATATGTGTTGGATTGACCGAAAAATGTAGTCGAAATTTCATATGCTATGAATGCAAACCCTTAAGACTGAAATATTTAGCAACAAAAGTGATTTTATATGTGCCTTTAAACAAATTAAAGACTGATTATTGATTTATAATAGGAATAACATTTATTTTTTAACTTATTATTTTAAAAAAAGTTTAGGAATGTCCATTATTTTGATTTTACATTTATATTTGAAGAATATTTTGAAACTAAAATGCTATTACTCTTAACGTTTGTGGTATTTTTTATTAAAATATTTGAGACGGTAAAATTATTTCTCATTATTTTCCCTATATAATTAGATATGGTCAAATGTCCACACTGCTATAGTCAACTCTCTCTTGCGCTGGGCGAGAATTGAACCACAAATCAATTAAAGGAAAGAATTATTAACAGCTCAAATAATGCTTTAATAATTACTTTAAAATTATAAAAAAGTACCTATTCACCATAGCTGTGCATACGTGATTGCACTGTCCAGTTTCAAGTTATCTGTACAGTTTTATGCATGTTGAAATAAAATAGGGTTCAACTTTCTCGTCTTTCCCCAACATATAATGCAGACGAGCTTAGTTATGAAATTAATCTTCTAATTAGATGTTATTGTTAGCCTTTCATAAATGTCCTAAAAATTGATTTTTTCGTGCATTCAATTATAAAAATTTATCGTAAAATGTTTTCAACCAACTAAAAAACCATGAATAAAGTTCAAAGTAGATAAAATTTCACATTTAAAATAACATACATATGTGAATAAATAGCGCGTACCCTCCATTACGTTTGGAACATCGAAACGAAAACAAGCCTAAAATTACATTCAAAAATAAATCTGCTTGGAGACAAACAAATATAGCCTGGAGAACATACACTTGCGTCACAGAATTCCACCGAGACTAATGTTATGACGATTTAACATTTTTAAAGAATGATTCGATGTAAAACGAATTACAAACATTAACCCGAGAATGGTACCGATGAGTAAATTTTACTCACATATGGTATATATTTTGTCGCGCATCAGCCAGTTGGCCACTCCAACTGCCATGACGCTAGAAGCTATATAAACTTTCAATGTTTAATGATAAAATAAAAAATGTACATGATACTATTGTTGCCTTCTTTTTAGTAAAAACGTGTACCTAAAATCATCGAAAAATTTACCGTACCATTCCAGGGTTAATTACAGCATTTATTGGATTTCATGGCCGTATTACGAAATCCGTAAATCTACTAATGGACCGGCTAGTGAGAAATTCGTTTCACTTGCGTCTTGCAGAGGCTTTGGCAATCTTACGCTAGATAAAATAGTTTGTTCAGGTGATTCTGGAAACTAAACCGGAGTTATTTCGACCAGACGTGATGTATTTTTGGATATTCCTGATCTTAGTTTTACTCCTCGCCGATTATTTGTATCGAAAAAAGATAAATGACAAAGCAGCTTACATTCCGGGTCCATCGTTCAACATACCATTTGTTGGATCTATCGATGCTTTGAGAGTGCGATCCATAGAAGGTAAATATTTATAATAATCATTTAAGTGTACTCGTTGTAACTATTCGGTCATGTAGAAATGTTTAAACGACTCACTGACATGCTTCAAATCTACGGAAAAAACTATGCAGCCTGGTTATTCTATGAATTCATTCTAGTCACATTCGATCCAAAAGTTATCGATGCCGTTTTGAATAACACGAAACATATTCGGAAACCTCGTTTTTATAATCCTTTGAGACCGTGGATCGGGGACTGTATGCTTACACTCGTTGGCGAAAAGTGGAAAATAGGCCGTAAGAAAATATTTGGTGCAGTGTTTCATTTCAGCGCATACGTGATGAGCAGAGCTCGATTTTTGTGGAGTGCCTCAAGGCAAAGTGCGGGAAAGGAGCTTTTGATTTATCTCCGTATGCTGCTGCAGTCTCGATGGACGTTATTTCTGGTAATGGTTTTGGCTTTACTTGGCAGAAAACGTAATCGAAACCAATATGTTTACTTCAGAAATTGGTCTTGGATTCAAAATGAATGCACAGACGACAAAGAAATCTGAGTACTTCAAAGCACTTCACGGGTATGTTAACAAATTTTAGTTTGATATGTTTTCAAACCTCTTGCAACACATTTCAGAATGCTGAAAATTGTTACAACGAGAATAGCGAAGCCGATCTTAATGTTCGATATCATTTTCCGAATCTTCACACCACATCTAAAGAAAAAACAGTATGAATATATTAAGGTCCTTCATAGTTTCGCTGAAAACAATATACAAGAGGCAAGAAAAGTTTTATTGCAAAAGAATCCTGCCCATAGAAACCCTTTTGGTGAGTATATGTTTTAAAAAAAGTGAAGAAATAAAATACTCAGATAAATACAAATATGATCGGCTTGACAATATTTCCACCAGATACAGACAAAGCCGAAAATAAGCATCGATACAATGTCATTGACTACCTACTGCAAGTTGTTATAAATGGAGAACCACTTTCCGACAATACTGTTCGTGAAAATATCGATGCTTTGATGTTTGCGGGACATGAAACTTCAACTACTGTCATCCAGTTCACATTGTACTGCTTATCCCGACATCCTGAGGCTCAAAATAAAGTCTTCGAAGAGATCCGCCAAGTTATTGGCGATGATCTGTCTACGCCAGTTGGTCTGAAAGAGCTCAACAAGCTGAAATACTTGGAATGCGTTTTGAAGGAGTCAATGCGACTTTATCCGCCGGCTTCGGCTATGGGTCGGCAAATTGAAGAGGATGTAGATGTTGGTAAATGTTTCTCATCTCTGCCATAGCCATGGTTTTGCTGTATTTTTTTTTCTTGCTACTTAGGTGAGTTCACAATCCCAGCTGGAACTACGGTTGTCATTCCAATCAAACTTATCCAATCGGATCCGGAGGTGTTTCCCGCGCCCGAGCAATTCATTCCCGAACGGTTCGCTATTGAGGCAGAACTCGAGAAAAAACATCCATATTCGTTCATGGCATTCAGTGCTGGACCACGAGATTGTCCAGATCGTAAGTTTGCACTGCTAGAACTCAAGAGCATAATATCGAAGGTCATAAGACATTTTGAGCTTCTGCCACTAGGTGAAGATACAATTGTAAAGTGGGATGTAATAATTTCTCCGACAAACGGGGTGCATGTGGGTTTGAAACCGAGGGTGTATAGCTAAGTGACAATGTAAATGAAAATAAATGGTGGTATTTATTTTTTGTTTGTTATTAATTTGGCCTTCTTCTCAATTGGCCTTTTCATAGATGCCTTAAGTCTGTGGCACAAATTATGAATGACTTTGGTGTGTCCCTTGTTGATTTTCTCAAGGCAAGATTTTGACAAATTTGTAACTGTATTATAATCGTTCGGTATGTTTGACGAAAGATAGTGCTTCTGTAGGTGATGGTTAGTCTGATGATTTGCTTGTAGATACCGGCTATGTTCTCAATATTTAGCTTATCTGACGCAAATATCGGGTATAGCTGGTTCAGTATTCCGCTGACAGTTATTTGGTTCTTTTGTATGTACGTATTCCAAGAAAATGTTGTGTCAAAAATGAGTCCTAGGTATTTGCCTGTCTTTTTCCATTCTATCGGCTCGTTGTCTGCTGTCAATTGGCTTGGACTTTGCCTTCATCATTTTGTTACAAAGGTTCCTTGCATTTTTTTCCGTTTTTTTTTTCACTTTTGGAAGTATTTGATTAGAAAATTTAGGTCTTGACAGCAGTCATGAGATGAATATAGGCAATAAAACGTAGTATATGATGTTACAACCAACTAGGTAGCACGTGAAAATGCCCTTTTTAACCCGTGAATGGAGCCCAAAAAAAGAGGAGCAGTTTCGGATGGCCTCTGTTCCCAAAGATGGGGTGAATTCGGGCACCACTCGTTTCCTGCACCAAAACTACCATTGCGCTGCCATGGAGAAACGAGAAACCGAGACGGTTCATCTAGATTTCACAACCGGACTTCAAAGTTCACCCAATTAAAGCAAAAGAAACCGAATCAGATTTGCACATTAAAATAATCTATCTTGTCCAAATTCTGACATAATGAACTTAAATCTACTTCTCGCTACCTTTCATGGTAATCTTGCACTAAGTTTGTACACTAATTTTTGTAATGATACTGGGTGTTTGTCTCCCACAAGCTAATTAGTTGTTAAATAAGTTCTTCCTACTTCTATCTACTAACCTCATTGGGGCCCTTTCCTCGATGATAGCTCGATCACGAAGATCGCTAGCTGCTTTCGCTTGAGTAACTGACCGTAACACCTACCCGTCCGAGTTCGTATCAATGTCTGTCACTTCTTGAAAACTCCTTCTTCCTTGCCTGCTCGGAGCTCCTTTCCGTATTAAGTTTCACACAAATAACTGATCGTAGGTCCTCTAACGCTCCATTTCGTGTATCCAATCCATTTTCCAAAAAAGATAGAAAAATTCCGTCAGGAAATATGAAATTACTTTTGCAACCGACCACTTACCATGCTAGCTTCAAAAGAGGCCTGAGGTCACGGAGCCATCTCGCTCGAAGCCACAGCACCCTCGTTCAGCGGGTACCCGGCTGCTGCACTTTACAAATCAAAGCATTGCTCCTTCTCTGCACGAGCGAAACTGGGTGGCAATGCCTTTCGTTTCCAATTGTGTCAGACGTTTTATTTTACAGTTTATTTATTGACAATTCATAATTTCGCATATAAACGACAAGTGGATTACTATGGGACAAGGTAAGCTGTTGATATTTGATTTCAAATGTGTTTTCTTTTCAGCTATCGTTCGATGATCGATAAGGCACGCATCTTATGTTGAAGTGTGTCCATTAGATTTGTCTGCGACAGGCCTGCTGTACCAAGAACGCGTTGGACTTCGATTACCCGCCCACCGATGAGTTATGCGAACCTTGTTGTGCACCACATCTGGAATTTTGTAGTATACATTCTGTCTGTCGTTTTTTCTTCTTCGCAAATTGCGGGTGTGCTATATCGCGCTGGGCTGTCGTGGGACGACCATGGAAGATTTATTCTGTTTATTGTTGTTCGTGGGTATGCTGAGCGGGTCGTTGTTAAATCTTTCTTTAATCTGGTACTTTTCTTCACATGCCGCATCGGATTTGTCAACATTGTCGTGGTGGACAGATTTATAGTCTCCCGGAATTGGTTGATTTCACGTAGTCTGAAGGGCGGTCGTGAACAAATAATCAATTTCAGCTCCCGAGGTTCTTACTCGGATTTGATTTTCAACAGGTAAATGATCTATTCTCTGCGGCTGTTGTCGGAAGTAGGCAAGTAGGCCCTGCGATATGGTGACCCTGACTTCATTGAGCGGCCTGTTCGCTTCTGTGTCATGGGGGTTGTGGGTCGTGAATTTTAATCGCTCACACTTGTGGCCTAGCTGCGCGCAATCGTATCCGATAAGACCGTATCTGCCTGCGCCAGGAAGACTAGATGGCACAGCCAGAAGAAGTCAAATATCAGACAAGGTTAGTTTAGCTTGTAAAGAGGGTTAGCGGCCTCGCGGCTAGCATTAGGCTGCTAGTTTGGAGCCCATTTGCCAACCTCCGCTGTCTTGTTAAAGCTGCCAAGTGACCGCTTCCTGAAACTGAATTCGCTGGCTCAACATGATGCTACTAGCCACATCTGCTAACTCTTGAAAATTGTATTAAGAGCTGGAAAATCGCACAAACTGTGCTCGATGGCAGCGCACCTCTCGCTTAAATTCCCTGAAGTCAGTCCCATTTTGTTCGCATTTATGAGCAATCCGAGCGTCACCCTCAAGCAGTTTTTGCTGAATTTGAGCAATTTCCCGCTTTTGTTAGATCAGGTGATGGCCTTAATATCCAGGCTACTCTGCAGTCCATCCTATTTTCCCATTTAGACTTTAGTTTGGCCCATATGGCAGCATCTAGTTTGCTTGTGGTGTCAGCGATTAGCCGTGGCACAGTCATCAAGGGGCTATTACTACCTGCTGAACCTTTCCTCGCCAATTCATCGGCTTTTTCATTGCCGTTGACCCCACTATGCCCTGGTACCCACATAATTCGGATAGGAATATGACTTACCTTTTCAATGAGAATCACTCTGCAAGCGTTAACAGTTTTTGACGCAAGATCACAAATGGCTGCCCTGCTGTCGACGCAAATCGTCGTTGGTTTGGTCGATGTTCCGCTAATGGACCACAAGTGAAGGTTCAAATCCGAAGAAAAGACACTTGAGTCATCTCCTGTATCCCTCTTTGACCCGTACGTGTAAACAGACACCACCATCGGAGGTACCTCTCTTTTTCTTCCAATCTGTTCTTGTGGGTAACGTGACCTGAAAATTCCTATCAAGATGTATTATTTTCCTCATGTGTTCATGTGGTCAAATCTCTGCGGCATTCTATAAGAATACCGCTGTGGCCCCACTGATTTAAATCCTTCCACATGCCGGAACTTTTAGCGCATATTGCCGCTAAGCTTCCGCTTCTAAAGATGAATCGATCCTGGGGCATATGTCCAAGAATCATTTCCAAGCCAGCCATTGGGGCGCTTTTCAAAGCGCCCGTAATACATATGCAGCAATAATTTTTGCAGTTTTGTTAGCTTCTTGTTGTTTGTTTTACTCTCCGCTGCCTTCCAACACACGATCATTCTATACACCAAAATTGGCCTCACTACACATGTGAATATGTAGTAGGTCATTCTATGTTTAAGACTCTAAATATTGTAGTAAGCAGATCGATACGTAAAAATTGCTGGAAGAGCATTACTTATACGGTCCTTCACACTGGCCCTTAAATTATCCAGTATTTCGTTGACTGTCAGAATAGTCCCCCCTTCAGCATCAATCGAGCTCTTGATGTGCAGATCAACAAGCCTCTAGTGTTTTGGGAAGAAACGATGTTAAGCTAATTGGTTTTAAGTCCTTCACTTAATGATGATTCAGCCTGCCAGGTTTCGGAATGAAGACTACCCTAGCTTAGGTCCAATGCCCGGGTACTACCCAGAGGCGAAGGTATGCGATAAAAATATGCTTAAGGATGGGGATGATGGTTCTGTCTACTTCTTGGACCATGATCAACCCCTGTAGCTTTGTAAGGTCGAATTGTGCCTATAGCCCATTCAATCTTGACCTCATCGACTATTTCCTACATTAGTTGAACGAAATTAGTTGAACAAAATTAGTCACCTCGCGGTGTCGTGTAAGCCAATTTTGGGAAGTGATTCTACAGTAGCGTGGCCAGACATTCTCTTGAGTTCTCCACCCAATCCCCGTTTTCTATTCGAAGAAACGTCGGTACGCCGGGAGCTACGATTAGGACCTTCCTGATTCTAGCAGCCTATGTACTTCCTTCAATGTTCTCACAGAGTTCCTTCCATGAGTAGCGCTTGGCTCGTCTTATCTTCTTTTTGAAAAGCGACAACTCTTGATAGTATTGATCTCAGTCGTGGACGTTTCCGGGCCGCCTTCTCTTGTCCCTACCTGTTTGCTGGAACACACTGAGACTGGAGCCATGTGTTTAATAGCATTAGGACAGTTACAAATAGCCCGAACCCGACATTGCTCCGAATTCTGCTTCGGATCGTTGTCCTGATACAGGCCAAAATTGTATAAAATCCCATCACGTTTGATCCATCGTACCGTTCATAAAATCTATATTTCTAGGCCCAGATGTCCCCATACAGTTCCATAGCATAATGTTTCCTCCGCTGTGTTTTACAGTGGGAGTAGTATGATTCCTCCTAAACTCTGTATTAGGCATTCGTCGAACACATCGCTGCCCATCAGAACCAAAAATATTAATTTTTACTTCGGCAACAAAAATTATTATTATTATATTATTAAAAATTATATGGAAAAAACTCAGATTCCTCTGTCTTCAAAAACAGCCTTCTATTTAGAAATTTAGAGGAGCAAAAGTTGAATATTCCTGGTCCTAAATTTTAACCAGGAAGCAATACTTCAGCGCCACATATCATTGTTGGTGATGGCGCATTTGGAATATCCAAACATGTAATGAAACCATATGCATGAAGAAATATGACACATTCGAAAAAGATTTTCAACTATCGGCTAAGCCGTGCAAGAAGATATATTGAGTCGACCTTTGGAATAATGTCTAATAAGTTTAGAATCTTTCATACTCCTCTCAATGCAGGCTTCGAGACTGCAAAAAATATTGTCAAGGCTTGCACTGTATTGCATAATTTTATAAGAGTACAAGATGGCTACAGCGAGGAAGATACTCTTACGATTGAGGGATTGGAAGATGTAATTGATCCTCAAATTAACAGATGCGGAAATACATTACATGAAGTATTCGCCAGTTATTTTTTATCAGATGCCGGTAGAGTCCCTTGGCAGGAGAGATCAATATATTAGACGCGATTATTGCGCAATTAAGAAGATTATATCGAAGAATATTAAACACCTTATATTATAACTAAAAACATATTTAATAAAAGTTTGAATACCTACCCAATACATGCTTTTTATTCGCATATGCCTCCCCAAATAGCTCAGTGCCAATGTCTTCCCAAGCACTCAATCGTGCATCTTTGTTTTTATAAAACAAGTCTGCGGGATCCCATATGCACCTCCTCAAACGCACTCCATCAATTACTCGCTCTGTATCAACTTCGGACATTTCGCGTTCCGCTGTAATCGTCCGCACGACTGCTCCGCCTAACTGTGAAACGGTCAATAAGAACACTGCAACGTCAGCTCGCGGACGGTCCGCGTGCGGACGCGCTGCGCGGATGGCGATCGGATGGTCCGCGCGGACAGGAATCAGCGCGGATAATCCACGCCAGTCTGAAACGATCCCATAGGTTTCTTAGGCTGATTTCAGAGTCACGCGGACCGTCCGCGCGGACCATCCGCATGCGGACGAAAATGTAAGAAACCTATGGGATCGTTTCAGACTGGCGCGGATGAAATGACACATTCAAATGTGTCTCGAATGTGTCATATTTTTTCGTGCATATGGTTTCATTACATGTTTGGATATTCCAAATGCGCCATCACCAACCATGATATGTGGCACTGAAGTATTGCTTCCTGGTTAAAATTTAGGACCAGGAATATTCAACTTTTGCTCCTCTAAATTTCTAAATAGAAGGCTGTTTTGAAGACAGAGGAATCTGAGTTTTTTCCATATGCTCCAATACTCACATAAGTGAACATATAATCCGCATCACACATGGCCAACAGTATAATAGAATAAAAGTTCTTATAATTATAAAACATCGATCCTCCTCCCACAGGGTTAATTATTCTAATGTGCTTGCCATCTATAGCTCCAATGCAATTTGGGAAATTGGCATGATCTTGAAACCTCGTGGATATACGTTGCCACGTTTTTACGCTTGGCTCAGGTATACATTCTTGAAGAAGTAATTCCCAAATTATTGCGCACACCTCATTTACTATTTCACTTATAGTGCTTATTCCCACTCTGTATGAGTAGTGCATGTCGGTAAATGTATTTCCAGTTGCCAAGAATCTAAGAATAAAGAAAATATTTGTTTCAGATAACCTTATTCAGAAACGTTGGAAAACTGCACGAGATGCGTATTTTAAAACAAAAACTGCAATGAAAAACAAACCGTCTAGAAGTTGCGCCCGGAAAATAAAAAAAAAATATATATTATGATGAATTGAGGTTTTTAGATTCAACTTGTGAAAACCAAGTTGAAGAATCTCTTTACGAAAATAATGCATCATCAGCTGATGCAAACGCAAGCTCAGTAAATGATTCAGAGGTAAGCCTAACTAGTTCTCCACAAAATCCTGCAGAATTTGAAATTGATAATCAGGCAAAACCGTGGAATCGAAAGAAAAAAAGGCAGAAACCACAGCAAGAGTCTGAGTTTGAAAAAAAATTGTGGCATTCTTGGAAAACAACACAAGAGTTGAGCACCGACGACTTGGCATTTTTTAATTCAATGGGACCAATGCTGAGTGACTTTAATAATGACCAGAAACTTTTGTTTCGTTCTGAAGTTCTGAAGATAGCCGCGGATATTCGAAAAATGTCACCCAATTCTCAACCAGCAAACAATATTAATTTATTGCTTCCATAAGTTCAAATGCAAAGAGAATATAACAGGTTGTCTCCCAATATAATAAGCATTCCTGACAGTAATTTGACAGAAAATGCAACATTTTACTCAATATAGAGTTTTTTAATGCACTTTAAATTAAGAAAACTGGATTTTTATTCATTTCATGTTTTGAAGCAACAATTTAGTTGGGAAAATCTGTGATTGGAGTTAATTATACGAAAATAAAAAAAATTGTTATTTTCCTACCTCAAAGTAATTGCTAATCGTTCGATCGGTAGTATAGAAACCCGACGTAAATTAGACCGTATGAACTTGCTCTCTAGTTTTCCTAATAGCTCATGAAAACTGCTTGCTGACATTCGGAAGTAATTGAAGAACTTCACGTTATCATCAGCTAATTGAGAGTAGAATGAAGCAAACGTTCCAGCCAGTAGTCTTCGTTCAACTATAGGATGCACCTGCGCTCTCCTCCTCTGACTCGATTGTCGTTTCTTCCACAAATAATAAATTATACAAACTTTAACTGTTTTCGAATTCATATTCGCAACTGTACTCAAAAGAGATCCGCGTGACAATGAAACGCTTGGTCAGCGCGGAACATCCGCATGCGGATGGTTCGCGCGGACGGTCCGCGTGACTCTGAAATCAGCCTAATTAATATAAAACGCTTATTCTTAAATTTTTATATTTGGTTGGATAACCCTTTTGTTTTAATATAGAATTTAGCCTTGTTGGCATCAATTCTACGAGTTTTGTAGTTAAATCCCTTTGAATATTGTCCCATTCTGTCCGTAGAGCATGTTTTGCCCCTTGAATGTTCCGAAGGTCCTGTTTGCGCAAATTTCTCTTAACAATCGACCACAAATTTTCGATGGGATTGATGTCGGGGCTTTGGGGTGAAGTTATAACATCCACAGACGAGCATTAAAAGCTGTGTGTTTGGGATCATTATCCTGCTGGAAGATCTAGTTCCGTTCACAACCTAATTTCCTTGCGTTTTGAACCAAATTTATCTTTAAAATGTTAATATACATGTGCGAGTTCATAATACCGTCAATAAAGTCTGAATTTCCAACACCTTTAGCACAAAAACAGCTCCAAATCATTACCGAACCGCCTCCGTGTTTGAATGTCGGCAACAGGTAACACTTAGCGAGTCTTGTTTTTCGCTCACGCCAAATTCGTATGCATCCGTCGGGTGCTTTTACGTTAAAATTACATTCGTCAGAACAGATGACACGTTTCCAGAACGAAAAGAATGGGTGCAAGCTATTGTTTTGCGAAAATTACGCGTTTTTACTAATTTTCGAAGCAAATTAGTATTAAACTCACTTCGCCGGAAATTCGTCATATATATATATATATATATATATATATATATATATATATATATATATATATATATATATATATATATATATATGTATATATATATATATATATATATATATATATATATATACATATATATATATATATATATATAACAGAAAAATGATTAAGGGAGATAATCTCTAGAGTGGCCGATCCGATTAAGCTGCAATTTTGGGACGACATACATGTGTATAGTGGGTAGGTCCATAATTTGCTGGAATTCAGATATCTTAAACCTTTTGGCAGTGGCGGGCGTTTTGATGAATTTTCAGTTACTCCTATATTTCCAAGCAGTGTAAATTTTTGTTTAAAAAAAGTATTGGGAATGAAAACTTATTATGTTTTAAAATTGTTTATGATAAAGAATTGGATATTTTGAGCCTTGTGTAGGCACTGACTACCTAAAAGGAGGCAAGGATTTTTTTCAAATTTCGATTTGTCATAACTTCTAAGAAAAACAATGGATCATCATGAAATTTGCTGAGCGTATTATTGTAGACTAAAATTTAACACACATGGACTTTCAAGACTGTGCAAGCAACTCTGTAGCTACAGCAGGCTCCTGAAAAAAAATCCTTCAAATCATCGACCTTCCTAAAAAAATTTGATTTTTGAAAATAAATTCAAATTATTGATAAATTTTGACTTTTGTCCATCAAGTCAAATAAAATATATCAAAATCCCGCAGTAAACAAGAACGGCAGCCCATGATCAAATAACCTCTATTTTCAGCACTCAAAACTTCTGTTCACGAGAACTAACGATCGGATTATGCGATCAATATGAAATTTACAGGACATATTGGAATTAGCTAGGACCAGATCTGATAGAAGTGATTTTGAAAAACGAGCAACACTGTGGCAGTGGTGCCATTTGGAAAAATCGCTGAGAAAAAAAACTGGTTTTTGGCCTATAGCTTCCGATATAGCCACCAAATTTTCACAAAATTCACGCAGTAGGTGAGCCTTACTCTAAGATAGATTTCATAGAAATTTGGTTGAAAATTTAGTATAGACACGCCAGCTACGGCAATTTTTGTCTCCTAAATATTGTAAATTTGCTCAGGAATATAAAGATTTTTTCCCTTTAACTTCCGATACAGTGACGAAATCAAAACGAAATTCATGTGAAAAGCATATCCTGTTGCGTTTTTAATTCTGTAGGAATTTCGTTGAAAAACCGTGAAAGGGCTGCCAGCTATGATGAATTTCGTAATTTATTTACATTGCTTTATCGAGCGATGTTGTCATAAAATTTCCAAATGGGAATGATCCTGCAATGACAATTAACAACAAATATTTACGTTTCAAAAATTTAAAAAGTTTGGACGATGTTAATTTAATTCACTCCTATAACTTACAGAGCAGCCATTCAATCGAAACGAAATTCATAGGCTGGGTTTAACACAACGTGAAGCAGCTATGGTGCTAACACATGATCGCCAGCACCGGACAATTTCGTAAATATCGCACCAATAAATGCTTCCATTTTCTATTCATAAGCAAAGCATTTACAATAAAATAAGCAACCGATATTTAAATTTTCCGAGTTTTGGTAATTTTATTGTTTGCTACTTGAATCTATAACCAAGTTTATTAGCTTATTCATCTGCATCATCCCCCTTCTATGGTAAGTATAATTTATGACAAACGACTTCGATTATATAAAAGCACTAAAAGATAATATAAAAACAAAGCATCTAAGTTATATATCTATATGCTTTTAGAATCGTCAAAAATTGGTGCAACTGCACCAAGTTGTTTGTATAATGTTATTTTATTTGAATAAAGCTCTTTGCCCTATAGCCTCCAGTAGAGTCATGGTATCATAACGAAATTCATATGGCAAATTTAAATTATTGTAGACAACATTCAGTAGAAATCTAGTTTGAAAAACGATGATAGGGTTGCCAGCTATGATTGTTTTTATATTTTTTGACATAGCTTTAGTAAGCGATTTTATCATAAAATTTTCAAATCGTAGTGGTCTTGTAGTGAAAATACACACCAAATACTAAGATCTAGAAAGTTTGAAAGCTCTTGCGAATGGTAACCCTAAATTTCTTTTTATCCCTATAACTTCCAATGCAGTCATCGGATCAATACGAAATTCGCAGAGCAGGTTGACTTCAACGTGAGGTAGATATGCTAGCAAAGGACTGCTAGCACGAGGTGTTTGTTATGGAGGTTGTTTTAATGATATAATGCAATTTACCTATAAAAAATTGGCCGTACGAATACAAATTTTGCATACTGTACATATGTAAAGAAATATGAATTTTCGGCGAAACGAGTTTAATACCAATTTTCTTCAAAAATCAGTGAAAAACTCGATCATGTGAGAGTTTGTTTGAGTAGTTTAAGAATTTCACGTCATTTTTACATTGAGGAATTTATAAAGTTTGTGATTTTTTAAACTGGATTACTTGCACTTCGAAAATACAAGCGATAGGTGCATTGAAATCCCAGCGAAAACAAAAATTGTCTTGATTAACCAGCTCAATATTGCGTGTGTTGGAAAATATTCTCGTTTTGACTGTGAAAAGCTGAAAAAAACGGGAAACTTTGCGTGAACTAAAATCTTAAAATAAAACCCGAGTTTTTTTGGGGTGGTACGTGTGGTTCCGTCATTTGGAGGACATAATTTTGCGTGCTGTGTTGTTTTCTGTACGCTGCAAGCAGCCGCAGGAGGTTTCGTAGAGCCTCAGTGTTTCTCGACATTTGTCAGTGAGGCTGCGTGTAATTCAAAGGTTTCACAATAACTTTATTAGGAAACCTGAGAACCAGCATCCAAGTTGTGTTTCTGAATGGCATCAGCAGTGCACGTTTTCTGAAGGGAAAATTTTCAACATGAAAAAAAATCGTCAGTACTTTGCCGAAGAAAAAAAAACAGTAAATGTTCGTGTAACCGCAACATCGAAATTTTTCTCGCAGGTTTACGATTGTGTGGTGCAACGATCAGGGGGCCTATTATGATTCAAAATCCGAAATCGGAATTCATACGATATCGTATTTTCGTATTATGATTTGCTGTTTGCACGGGAATCCGTCTACTTCGGATTGTAAATTCCAAAGGCGAGTCGTCTAATCCGACAGCACATTTGTGGTCGGATTTTTTGGCGGATTCTGGCTGATTTTCAATATTCGAATTTCTTTGTTTTTTCGGTTCGATTGATATGCGTACGTAAAACCTGAAATTCCGATAGTTAATAGACACCGTGTATTATAAATCGTAATTTTGCCACCAATTTTAAAATTCGTGATATTACATTCTTATAAGATTCGCCTTAACTACTGGACTTAATTTGACTTATTAAATTTTAATCCTTATTTTTTGTTAATTCCGACTGATCATACTTAGGCAAAGCAAAATAAATTACCATAGAGTCAATGTTAGCAAGACACATTGAAACTCCGTGCCATTTTTACTAATTTTCGAAGAAAAGTAGTATTAAACTCGTTTCGCCGAAAATTCATATTTCTTTATATATATATATATATATATATATATATATATATATATATATATATATATATATATATATATATATATATATATATATATATATATATATATATATGTATCATCAAAATGATTAAGGGAGATAATCTCTGGAGTGGCCGATTCGATTGAGCTGAAACTTTCGGAGAACGTAGATGTATTTAGTAAGTAGGTCCACAACTTGCTAAAATTCAGATATCTTAAATCTTTTGGCGGCGGCGAGCGTTTTAGTGAATTTTGAGGTACTCCTATATTTCCAAGCAGCGTGATATTTTGCTCAAAAAAAGTATTGGGAGTAAAAACATATTATGTTCTAAGCTTGTTTATGGTAAAGAATTGGAGATTTTGAGCCGTGTGTGGGTGCAGCGTGCCTAAAAGCAGGCAAGGATTTTTTTTCAAATTTTGATTTGTCATTACTTCTGACAAAAACATTGGATCATCGTGAAATTTGCAGAGCATATTATTGTTGACCAAAGTTTAATACACATGGATTTCCAAGGTAGTGACCCTGTAGCTGCGGCAGGCTCTTGAAAAAAAATCCTTCAAATCATTGAACCTGATGAAAAATTTTTGATTTTTGACAAAAAATTCAAATCATTGATAAACTTTAACGTTTGTGCTTCATGTCAATTTGAAATTTTGAAAATTCCGATTTGCACAAGAACGGCAACCCATCACTAAATTACCTCTATTTTCAGCACTCGAAAGTTCTGTTCACGAGAACTGACGACTGGATTATCCGATCATAATGAAATTCACAGGACATGTTGGTATTAGCAAGGACCAGGTCTGATAGAAATAATTTTGAAATGCGGGCAACCCTGTGGTAGTGGTGCCATCTTGAAAAATCACTGAGAAAAACAACAGCTTTTTGGCCTATAACTTCCGATTCAGCCATCAGATTTAAACAAAATTCACACAATATTTGTATCTTATTTAAGGTAACATTTGGTAAAAATTTGGCTGAAAAATTAGAATAGGGTTGCCAGCTATGGTGATTTTTGTCTCCTAAATCTTGCATATTTGCTCAGCAAAATAAAGCTTTTTTCCCTATAACTTCCGGTGCAGTCATGATATCAAAATGAAGTTTATGCAGTAAATAGATTTTGATGTGAGCCAAATGTCATAGGAATTTTGTACAAAAATCGTGAAAGGGCTGCCAGCTATAACCATTTTTGTAATTTTTTGGAATTTCTTTACTGCGCGATTATGTCATTAGATTTGCAAATGGGAACGATCCTGCAATGAAAATTAACAAGAAATGTTAACGTTTTAAAAATTTGAAAAGTTTTGAGGGTGGTAGCCCTAAAGATTTATTCACCCGTATAACTTCTAGCTCAGTGATTCAATCGAAACGAACTTTATTGGTTGGGTTTAGTTTAACGTGAAGCAGATTCGGTATATATTTTGCTATGCTGCTGACACAGGGTAACGAGCTTTAGCCATTTTCGTAACTATTGCATCAACAGATGCTTCAAATTACATACTCATATGCAAAACATTTGCAATAAAACTAAGAAAACAATTTTTAAATTTTCCGAGTTTTGAACATTTTTTGGATGGCAGCTTCAAACAACGTTAACCGCTAAAGCTTTCGACGAAATCCTCCGATGAGAACGAAATTCAAAGGATAAGTTGATTTAAGTATGAGCGTGTGAAGGTTAACTTATTGCTGCTTCGTTGGGAAAATATTGCCAGCACTGAACATCTTCATCATTTGTGTTATAGCTGAATTCTGTTGCTTTGAACAAGGAATGGTTGATATGATTCTACAAAACAGTGTATTACGTCTTTCCACACTTTTTTGTCACTCAAAGACAATTTCTTCGAAAATTAGTTTTCTAGCGGTTCAGGTGCGCTAGAGTTTTTACTAATGTTCGAAGAAGAACATTAGTATTAAAATCACTTTGGCCAAAAATTCATATTTCTATATATATATATATATATATATCATCAAAAAATTTCAGTGAAAAAATCTCAGGAACGCGCCATCCGATTGAGCTGAAATTTTCAGGACACATTGGTGTATATGCAGAATAGTGCCAGGTCTCAAAAAAAGTTGAAAATCTTTAACCCTTTGGCGCCGGCGGCCATTTTAGTGATATTTTTAATATACCTATTATTCCGTACACAAATAAGTTTTGCAAAAATAAAGTTAACAAAATAAATTTCGAACGTGTTTTACATGTGAATCGGATAATGTTTTGGAATTTTTTAACCCCATGTGTGCGCTGGGTGCCTAAAAAGAGATCAGGAAAAATTGAAAATTTTTAAATTGCGATAACTTTTGACAGAGCTATTTAATCATTACCAAATTTTCAGAACATATTAAAATTATTTAGTTGTAAATTTGTGTAGCTTTTGATGAGCAAGCTGGCAACCCTGAAGCAAGGGCAAGCACTGAAAGTGAAAACCTCCAAATCATCGTCTCTCTTGAAAAAATGCCGTTTCTTCAAAAAAAAGCCACTCATATGTAAATTTCGTGCTTTGTTTACATAGACAAAAAATAAAATTTGATATGGTATAACGGGCACGCCTGGTAACCCTTGCCCAATTTACCTATATTTTTAGCATCAAAAACTTCTGTTCACGGAAACTCACGATCCGATGAGCAGAATTAATTGAAATTTGCAGACTGTATTGGTCTTAACTAGGACCAGGTCTGATAGAAGTAATTTTGAAATGCGAGCGATTCTGTGCCAGTGGTGCCATCTTGAAAAATCACTAAAAAAGATAACTGTTTTTAGCCCTATAAATTCTGACTGAATCGTTCGATTTTGACGAAATTCACACAGTAGCTGGACCTTACTTTAAACCACGTTTGGTAGAAATTTTTTTAAAAATTCGGTTGGAGCTGCCAGCTATGATAATTTTGGTGTCTTAAATTTGAAAAAATAAAAATTTGGGAATGAAAACATTCAAATCATCGAATATCCTAAAAATGTCCGTTTCTTACAATAAAACCAATCTGTATACAAATCTTATGCTTTATCTACACGTTCAAAGTAAAACTTTGGAAATTTCATGTCGGACAAGAACGGTAACCCTCTCCCAGTTAACCTATATTTTTAGCATCAAAAACTTCTGTTCACGGGAATTCACGAACCAATAATCAGATACCATTGAAATTTACAGAATGAATTGAACTTAAGTAGGACCAGGTCTGATAGAAGCGATTTTGAATTGGGGGCAACTCTGTGCCAGTGGTGCCATCTTGAAAAATTACAAAGAAAAAAAAACTGCTTTTTGCCCTATGAAATGTGAATTAGCAACCAGGTTTTCATGAAATTGACATAGTAGCTGCACCTTACTCTAAACTCTGTTTGATAGAAATTTGGTTGAAAAATTCGATTGGTGTTGCCAGCTATGGTAATTTTTGTGTCTCTGGTTTTGAGAATTCACTCAGGAAAATAAAACTTTTTGCCCTATAGCTTCCAGTGCAGTCATGAAATCAATTTCATACAATTAATGGAACCTATTATAAGCATTATTCAGGCCAAATTTGGTTGAAAAGTCACGATAGGGTTGCCAGCTATTGTTGGTTTTGTGTTTGTTTGCAATATATTTATTAAGCGGTTTTAGCGTAGAATTTTCAATTGGTAATGATATTGTAGTGACAATAAACAGCAAATATTAAGCTTTCGATTATTTGAAAAAACTTGCTGTGGGTAACCCTAAATTTCTTTATACTCCTATAACTTCGAATGTAATATAACAACGTGAAGCAGATGTGATATATTCTTGGCTTTGATACTGGCAGAAGGTTGCCAGCACGAGTCGGTTGTGCTTCTTTTGTCTCAATAAATGCTTACAGTTAGTATTCATACCGGAAACATTTACAATGAAAATAAATAACCAATGTTTCAATTCCCAAAGTTCTGCAAATTTTTCGGATCGCAGCCCCAAACACCAACTTCAGTTACAGTGCTGCAGGCACTGAGCATTTTCTTCATTGATGTTATATGAGATGCTGCTTTCAAAGTTTGGTGAAATAAGCAACTGATAACGAATATAATTAACAAGTGTTTTTCTTTCATAAACTTTGAAACCCATGCCAGTGGTAATATCTGAAACCTTCTACCATATGAGTTATAATGCATTCTTGAGACCAAAGTAAAACGTGGCATTTGAAACAGTTTGGCCGTAATAAGCAGCTCATGTGGTGGAATATGCACTCAAAACCTGCACGATTCTTCTACTGTTCTTCGAACATTAGTGTTTCTAGCGGTTCAGGTGCGCTAGAGTTTTTTTTAAATTTAAATAGCTATTTTGACACTTGATTGGAAATATATTGGAAATCTGGAATCGATTTAGCCCATTTGAGTGAAGCTGTCTGCAGTTTAAAATGGGAACTAAATTCCGATTTTGGAATAGATCATAATACGAAATTCCGACCATTGGCAAGTCAGAAAATTTTACGAATTCCGATTTCGGAATTTGAATCATAATAGGGCCCCAGGTTGAAAGCTTTTTTTCGGAATTATTTTATTGAAATAGTATCCCAATGAGATGCGATATAGGCAATCACGCGCAAAGTGCACGAAATCGAAATAAAAATCAGACGAGTTCGAATTCAGAAATTGACAACGAATGGGCTGATTTGGAGATAACCGTGGAGATTTGCACTTTTATAGTTTGTTTGTTTAAAAGGGAAACTCGATACGAGTATATACTCGTATCGAGTATTTTGGAACTTGCAAGTATTTTGGTATCGCGTATTTTTGTATAGAGTATTTTCGTCCTTGCGAGTATTTTGGGACTTTAGGCTTAGGTTTTTTGGGCAAAAGTAGCTGAAATTGGACAAAATCGGCCAATTTTGGGTTAGAGTGGTTTCGGACATAACGGGCCAAGTTCTATTGCTGTGATACAAACGTTTCGGTTTTGTAGTGGAGTAGGGGGTTTTTTAGCGATAGTTTGGCAAAAAATAACTTTACGGTGCTTTCGATGATTGAAAGTGGTCGGGGAGTACAATAGTGATATTTGAAGGGCGAAAAAAAATTTCTATAGGGGAAATTAGGCAAAAACGTCAATTTTTTCCAAGAAAAAAAATTTTTTGTCTAGCATGAATTCGAGGATCTTTCTGAGTTGTTTCAGGTGAAATTTCCATACAAATATGGGAATAAGCGGCCTAGTTTCTAAGATACTGTAAAATGAAATCCACCGGAAAAACTGAAAGTAGCACTAAAAATGTTTAGATCCTGTTTGGTTCGCCAGTTGGCTTCTCCGGCTGTACTGCACTTCAACCCTACCGGGGTTGTGACTCATGTCCAGCCTTATCTAAGAGGTTGGGCCCGTAGTGGGTGCATGTTTAGTAGACGTAACATTTTTTTTATCATTTCTTAATAACATTTTCGACAAATTCATGCTTCAGTGAGGCGAAGTGGAAAGCCGACTGTTTTAGATTACCCAGGAAGGGTTTGGTATCAGGGATCGTATCAGGGAAAAGTCATATAGATAGCAACAGGATTAGTTGATCCTATCATAGTAAATTTTTCGACATTGGTAATTTGAACGAATACAGGAGGTGTTTTGTGCATATATTAAAATAAAAATCAAATTAAATTGATTGAATTTGCTTGTTTTCCCTTAGATGGCTCCTAGATTGGAGAAACACTTGCCAAAAAAGTGACCGCCCATTGGAAAGTTACGGACAAGCTGCACGGACTAATGGCTCGTATCCTTTCACGGTCAACTGCACCATCACCATTCTAGTCTGGGAACTTTGTGTCTAGTTGGTGGGGGAGGGCATATCATACAGTTTCATTACATCACTGCAAATCGCGTGTACTTGTGTGTAAATATGTACATACTTCAAAAAATACTAGCTAGTATTTTGAAACAGGTATTTGGAACAGGTATTTTTTTGTACTCGTACACTTTTCGGCGCAAACTTTTCCACCTATCCTGGAGTGTGGTAGATAAGTTTGTTTACATGTTTTTTGATGGGCCTCTTAAACATAGATGAGCAAGTTCACAAATATTCCAAGTCGTAATCAAAATCGGATAATATCAACAAGCCGTTGAGAAAGTGGATACTGTTAGTTACAAATGTTTAGATCAATATATCTCAAAAACGGTTTTGGTTACAAGAAAAAGTTGCAAAATTTTTTTTGTAGGAAATTTTTTAAGCTACAAATTCGTCATACATTGTTTTTCTGGAGACGTGATCGTTACTGAGATATTTAGGGAAGGTCACTTTTGGTGACCTTTGACCCCGTATAAAAAGTAACACAGCTCTCGGATCGACGAGGACTTTTGAGATTTTTTCAGCACGCCAGTATCAACGTTCACACAAAAATTCAGCTTTCCCCTAATTTTTCCGAAGTTTCGTCTTTTTCATGTCGAATTTCACTGGACTACTATGCATGAATATGATAGTTCTCAATAGATATAATTCTTTATTGCTAATGAAACTTTGACAGTGCCTGATTTATTTAATAGCATAAAGGGTTTGCTAATGCTTCCTAAACAGCTGTGTTTAAATGTTTACAAAACAACATATAGCTGCCTCTGCCACTATTTGACGTTATATATGCTGCTTGTAATACTTGCCTTGACAATAGCATCTAACTATTTCCACGTCACGAATTACAGCCATATTATTCATAAAAATTATTAGCTCGCCAGTTCACAGCACGATTTTTTTTATAGTTACAGACCCCTTATTTGAATATATGAATAGTAAATTTTCATTTAACAATACAGAACCATCGCTGAACTTTGAAGTTCGCGGACTCAGCGGCAAAATACAATTTTCTGTTCGAAAAGCTGTGATTACATTTAAGTTCCAATTAAGTTTGTGTGAAAAAAGTTTTATTAATTTAGCAGCTGAATGCAGTTACAATTTGGATTGGACGATTTGAAGTCGGAATCATAATGTTCTTTTTGTTAACAATCAGTGTGTGTCTGTTCTTCTTACTAATGCTCGGAGACTTCTTTTTTCGAAAACGTTTAAATGAAAAAGTATCGAACATTCCAGGGCCAACGAGCTGGCCACTCTTCGGTAATGTGAATATTTTCAAACCAACCACAATGAATGGTATGTGAACGATCCTTTGATAATACCGAAATGAATCCATCATTTATACTATGGCCCTCTACTATTGCAGATTTAATTAGCCATAATGCGTTGCGATATGGCAAAGTGTTTCGGCTGTGGATTTGCTACGATTTGAATATCATTGCAACCGATGCAAAAGTCGTCGAAGCAATTTTGAGCAGTCCTGAGCATATACGAAAGCACTGGTACTATGAGATTTTCAAAGCATGGCTCGGGGACTGCACACTAGTTAGTGTTGGACAGAAATGGATCCGACGACGAAAAGCCCTTGTACAAGCATTTCCATTCAATGCGTACTCGGATAACGTGCGAGTTTTTGACAAACAAACTACGATTTTGGTGGATCACTTGAAACGTCACTGTGAACACGGTCCATTCGAAATAGCGCCCTACATCTTGTCTGCAGCTCTCGATATAATTGCTGGTAATATACCCGATCTTTTCAAGCTATATTTCAGATTAACTCTTTCCAGAGATTAGTATGGGCGTCGAATTGAACACGCAAAGTTCCACTAAATGTGAATATGGCAGGGCCTTTCATGGGTATGTCTGCACTATGATGTATCACAATCAGGAAAAGTCATATGTTGTGTAAAACTTTTTAGAATGGTTGAGCTATTGACAACCAGATCTGCAAGTCCGATCCTGATACCCGATTTAACATTTCGAATTTTCGCGCCCAAAATGAAAAAGCAACAAGACGAATATATTGAAATACTCCAGCGTTTTGCCGAAAATAATATTGTTAAGAGAAAAAAACTTTTAGAGGAGTCGAGAAAAATTGAATCGAGTTCATTGGGTAACCTCTCCTGCAATCTAGTAGGCTCACAAGCAGTTGGCATGAAACGCAGGCCGAATCCATTGGACTGGCTTCTGCAATCGACTGTAAACGGGCAGCCTATTTCAAATAAAGAAATCCGACACGAAATCGATGCGCTTACATTTGCAGGACATCACACAACCACCCATGTTCTCGTTTTCACAATGTACTGTTTATCGCGATATCCGGATGTTCAAAAGAAAGTTTTCGGTGAAATACGCCAAGTGATCGGTGATGATTTATCAATCCGTGCTGGCCCCAAAGAGCTTAATAAACTGAAGTACTTGGAAAATGTTTTTAAAGAAACCATGCGAATTTATTCGCCGGTAAAAATTATCGGGCGACGAATTGATGGAGACATTCAAGTTGGTATGCATGATGTCATCAACAACAGTTCATATAACTTTTTATTATGGATTGTCATTCTTTTCATCAAGGTAGCATCACGATTCCAGCACATTCGAGTGTAATGATACCAATATCACTAATCCATAAGGATCCAAATGTGTTTCCCGACCCGGAGTCATTCATCCCGGAACGATTTGCTTCGGATAACGGTCTAGAAAAACTTTATCCATATTCGTTTTTGGCATTCAGTGCCGGGCCACGAGATTGTGCAGCGCGTAAGATTGCAATGCTAGAGATAAAAAGTATGATGACGATGATACTGAGACATCTTGAGCTGTTACCAATAGAGAGAAATGCAGAGGTTGAATTGAATCTTTCAGCAAAATCAATGAATAGTGTACGGTTGAATGTGAAACCAAGAGTGTACGATTAAGTGTATGAGGATTGTTGAAAAAAAGGTGACTTTTATTTTTCTCGAGAAATATTTATTCTCCAATATCTATCTTGTGTTCTTCAAAGTAAATACCTTTAGATATAATGCACTTGTGCCAGCGCTTTTTCAATCCTCGAAGCACTTCTGATATGCGCTTTTCGGTGTGGCCGTGAGCTCTTCCAACGATGCGATCTTTATCTTCTCAATCGTGAAAAACCTCCAACCTTTCTTGTGTATTTTCAGTTTTTGGAACTAGGCCAGGAAAATATGACTTTCTCTACCAAATAAATCCAAATAAATCCACGTTGAAATGTGTTTATTGTAAGATGACAAACATAATGTGGAATGTACATTACAAAGTCATGTGCGCAACAAATGTTATTCAAAGTCAAGGGTCACGAAAATCAGTTTTTATCTTGTTAACTTAAATATCTTGGAAATGTTTTTGCGGGATGATTAAAATTGAACAACTTTTTATTAACATTAAAAATTTTAATCTACATTGAAAATTATATTTTGACAAAGTGGTTTCGAAAGTATACACTGCTTCTCATCAGACACCAGCACACAGTGCATACTTGACTGGCGTGACCACTTGCAGGTGGAAATCATTACATTTTTATTTATGCTAGTTGTGACAAATTTTAACATCTCCGACTTATATCCATGGATATAATTTTACTTAGTAAAGGTAATTGAATTTGCTGGTGTCTGATGAGAAGCAGTGCATACTTTCGAAACCACTTTGTCAAAATAGAATTTTCAATGTAGATTAAAATTTTTAATGTTAATAAAAAGTTGTTCAATTTTAATCATCCCGCAAAAACATTTCCAATTTGATTCTGCTTTCGGAGGCTGATTCCGCAAAACGATCGAAGTTTCCCGTTTCAATATGCTCGGCTTCGATGCTGTAGAAATGATATACGTTGTCTATGCTGATTTATAGACAAGAAGGGAACCGTGATCAAATTCAATTACCTTTATTAAATATCTTGTTAACGATTGATTTTACTTGAATTTATTTTCATTAAAATAAATTTTCATTAAAATTAAATTATTGCATTAAAATCTGCACAAAATCAAATACATCAAATCTATGTGCAATAAGTAGTTTTTGAGATATGAGGCTGCGAAATGATTGAGCCGAGCGCATAATCCCTAATCGTTTGCATATAGTGGTATATATAGACTATATGATTAGGGATTCCAATCCCGAACCGTTTTTTCAATCCCGGGATTACGGGATTAAAAAATCTCAAATCCCGGGATCCCGGGATCCCGGGATTCGAAGTTCAAAATATAACACAACAAAATAAGTCAAGTTTTTAATAAACAGATTATATTATGTGCCATCATTTCAAAACTACAGCTATAAGTAAGCTGAAAACTGTATAAAAAATATGTTACCGAATAATTACTAATTTATTTAATTGATGCAAATAATAACAATAATTTTAATTTTCCGAGACGTTGACAGTATGAAAAAATATTTAAAAATAAAATATAAATCAAATATTTAAAATTACAACTATTACAAATTACAACAACAAATCACGACAAAAAATCACAACAATAAATCACACCTCTTAACATATAAAATAATCAACATATAAAAATTCTGCCAAAGTTCATTGGTTTTTTCGGAAGTAACATTGAAGCAATAGCAAAGTATCCAAAGTATCGTCTCCAAGCCTGCTTCTAAATTTATTCCCGATGTTGGACGCCGCGGAAACGGTCGATACATATTGGTAAGCCTGCTCCAAACTATGCGAGTGCCACCACTTTCGAAAAGTTTCATTTCTTTTGCAATAGTTTTAATTAGATTAGTTTCTTGCGGCATTTCATGATTGATTATTTTCATACTTTTGCAGCTCTTCTTGTAGCGTTAATTGACGACTACTTTGTTCTGATTCAATATGGTTATCTACTGGGTTCTCCTCATTTCTTTGGCTAGCAAGCAAAGGGTTCAGCATCTAGATCATTGAAGTATTTTTTTTTTTAATATTTGCGTTGCTTGGTTTCCAAAATAGAGTTTCTATTTCACTTGGTAAATTTTTGCTGGCACAATGTAGATTCTGGAGATAGCTTAGCTAACCATATAGCTCAGTACACGGACGCTCTTTTATTCGGTCCAATATTGCAATTCTACATGGCATTCACAAGAATGGACCATTTTTCTCCTAGCAGCCTAAATAAAAATCTTGATGAAGTGTTAGCAGTGCATAAATTTGCATCTTTGCGATTTAAGGCCTCCACAGTCAATTTTACAAGGAGTAAAACTTCAATAAATTTCTGAATCGAATCAAACTCAGTTCCTTTTAATCGCTCTGGATATTGCAGGCCTATTAATGTATACTATTTTTCAAAATAGAAAACCGTTTAAACATTGTCAAGAGATTATTTCATCTTGTTTTACAATCCAGTAAGTGAGATAATTAAATGCCTTGCTCGGATTTGACATAGTTTTGAAGATCGTTATTATTTTTCGTTGAAGCTTTTTTAAAATATAAAACTACCTTACAAACTTTCTTAACCCTGAGTCTACATTGGCTATGAGCTCTGCCATATGCGATGGCAACGAATGTCAGTTTATGGCATGCCATCTGATGCCTGGGCAACGGCATGTCATGCCATATCATTTTGAAAATATCATCCAGCAGTGAGCATGTGCCCGCTATCCGGTGTTTGAGAGCACTGCGAAGGTTAGAGGAAGCAGAATGTGAGGAAAGGCGCAAATTGAGGAAGAGGCAAACATATATTTCCATAAGCAATCTTTTTTTTCGTATTCGTTTAGGGTTTGTAACACTATTTCTCTCGACATCGCCATTTTGAAAATGAACAACTGTCAGAATATGGCCATGCTCATGGCCATGCAAATATCTTGCCATATGGCTTGACATATATGGCATGCCATCAAATATGGCATGCCATCAAATATGGCATGCCAAGTAGCGTCTACATTTTCCATTTCCATGGCAAGTCGAATGTTATGCCATCTCCCATGGAAAATGTGGACGCGGCGTTATGTATGCGCTGATGTCTTTCGTCAGATCTAGCGTGTCTTGCAGGCAACCGGGTTCAACGTAGTAAGCTGATTCAGGAGCGTCCAAATCTTCGTGGTCTTCGTCCAGATTATCAGCTGCTTCATCAACTCTTTGATCTAGAATGGACCTCCTATTATAGAGATCATCGCAAACTACCAAGTGGATGCTATGCGCCAAACAAATATGTTGCTCTGTATTAACTAGTCTGCTTACTTTTTGCATTTCATTTGACCCATCAGTTATGATGGTAACAATGTCTTTTCCTAGAAAAACATGAAACTCAGCGAAACGCTCTTTTAATATATCTAGGTAGTTTGCAACTGTCATTGATATCCTTACTCGCACCAAGCTCCAGTAAGAATTCACTAAGTAGATGTTAATATTTGTGTTGCGTCTATTTGTTGTCGAGGTCCACTCATCAAACGTCAAACTGAACCGTTCACCTGAGATACTAGCCTGTCTTATCTCATTTTTCATTATTTTTTTTTATCCTGCTTGCATAGCCCACAGCCTTTTTTTTGATTGTTATTGAGGATTTTGGTAAATCTGTGTATGCATTCGCTAGTATTAATTTCCTCAAATCATTCGAAGTAACGAATGCACTAAATGCGAAACAGTCCATACTTATTTATTTACAAACCCCTTTCTATTCTCTTTTTAACTGTTACATCTGTCAAAAACTAGTCTCAATACGAAATGAAAACAACCACTTATGAATTCACTCTTCTACTTTATTTTTCCATGGATCACAAGCTACAACCTTTCTTATCCCTCGCTACTTCGTGACCCCTTCTCCGTCCCACTCGTTCTCCTCTCGCCGCTTCGCGTATCTCTTTTTGAGCGTGACAACTCGGCCATCCTGCTGTGAGATCGTCCCGAGCTCATCGTCTTCGTCTGTGTCGAACGGGTCAACTTCTGGGGAAAGAGAGCACCATCTCTTCATGTTTTCAGTTGAGTGCACTGACGAATATTGTCGTTTGGACCTCGTTGACATCCGCATATCTTCTACAAGATATCGGTTGTTCGGAAGTGCTTTGCTAATAATGTAAGGCCCTTTATATTTTGGTTCTAGTTTATGTGAAGTGCCCGTCGCCGCGGGAACGCTTCGAACAACAACCAAGTCTCCTTCCTCATAGACCGTTGGCTGCTTGTGTTTCTGGTCGTATCTCAATTTCCATTTCTCTCGTTCCTTCTCTATATTCGTTAATGCGATTTCTCGTTTCTCCCCGATGGTTTTAGTTGATGTGCGTTCTTCGTGTGACAGTGCTTGAATCACACGATTTTGTACAACATCCCTGAGTTGAAAATCAAAAATTATTTCATTTGGACTAAACGTAGTGGTGGAATTTGGTTGATTATTCAAGTGAAATTGCAGTTTGTGTAATTTCTGATCCCAATCACGGGCCAGGCTATCGTCGGTGCGTATCAATTGCAAAACGGTTTGGTTCGCACGTTCTACTTGTCCGTTTGCTCTTGGAGTTCGTACAGAAATCTTTCCATGTTGTATTCTATTCTCCTCGCAATATTTAGCAAACTCTTTCGATGTGAACGCAGTCCCCCTGTCTGTGATGACTCTATCAGGTAGTCCAAAGAACGATGACAAATCATTCATCATTCGTATTACGGGACGTGTTTTCGTATCACGAACTGCTCTCAGAATAACGTACTTGCTGAAGGGGTCGGTAGTTACGATGACATGTTGATTCCCGCTACGACTCCGAGGAAAAGGTCCCACATGATCGACATGAAGTGTACGGAATGGGATCGGGTCAATCGGTTCAGCATGCAACTCCCCTTCGGGCTTACCCCTTTGCAATTTATTGTAGCAGCACTCTGGACATGCTTGGATGAATTCTCGTACCAATTTTCGCATTCTGGGAAACCAAAATAGGTCTCGTACTTTTTGCAACGTCTTGGATTCACCAAAATGGCCCATTTCGTCATGGTATGTACGCAAAATCCGCCAACGTATCGCTTTGGGAACTACAAACCTCAATTCCGATCCTTCTTTTCGGAAAAGTCGTTGATCGTTTAGCACATAGTTTACTTTAACCTGCTTTTCCTGATCAGACGTCGTTAGTCCTCGTAAAACGTTCATTATGTTCGCTAATTTTGGATCTTGTGCCTGCATTGCAGCCAGCCAGTCCTGTGATGACAACTCAATTCTTAGCACTTTGTCTGCAACAGTTGGAATACCTATCTCCTCGTTGACCGATACTCTGCTTAAAGCGTCAACGTGTTGCATTCTTCCATTCGGTCGATGTGCGATTGAAAAATCATATTCCTGCATCCGCAGCCACCATCTTGCGATTCGCCGAACCAGAGGCGTACGTGCCTTGGTCGCGCTGATAGCTGCACAGTCGGTGACTATGTGAAATGATTTCCCCAGCAAGTAAATACGAAATCGCTCAATCGTTTCGAAACAGCCAGCACTTCCAGCTCATGGCTGTGGTAGTTTTTTTCGTGCTCGGTGCACTGGCGACTGAAATATGCTACCGGTCGCAGCGCTTCCCCTCCAGAGCTCTGCAACAATACACCTGCGATACTCACATTGCTCGCGTCTGTGTGAACTTCGTGATAAGCATTCATGTCATACGATTGCAAAACTGGTTTGCTCGTAAGCGCTCGTTTGAGAACGTCAAATGACTGTTGTTGGGTTTCCGACCAATGGAACGCCTTTTGGTCCTTGGTTTTTAACAAATTTGTTAACGGTGCTGCTAGTTCTGCGAACTTCTCGATAAATCGCCTGAAGTAGCTGGCGAGGCCCAAAAACCTACGCACGTCTGTTATAGTCGTCGGTGTTGGGTAATTTCGAATGACGTCCGTCTTGACATCGCCAGGTGAGATACCCTTCTCACAAATCGTGTGCCCCAGAAACATAATGTTTGGTGCGAGGAATGTACACTTGTCCAATCGTAGTGTGAGTCCTGATTCGTGAAGGTGATGAAGAAATTCTTCAAGAGTTTCGACCGTTTCTTCCACGGTGTTGGTTGCGATAATAACTTCATCTACATAGGCAATGATATTCCCTTTCATTCGACGCAAAATGGATCCCATCATCTTCTGGAACACCGCCGGTGCATTTACTAGACCGAACGGCATTGAGTTGAACTCATATTGGCCGTCATTGGTTACGAAAGCAGTGTATTTTCGAGATGATTCTGCCACCGGAATCTGGTAGTACCCAGACATCAGATCTAGTGTTGTAAAATACCGTCGCCCCGACACTTGCGCAAGCTGCTCCTCGACCGTTGGCATTGGAAATTGTTGTTTCACTGTGATCGCATTTATCGCGCGATAATCAATGCATAACCTGTCACTTCCATCCGGTTTTTTCACCATCACGATGGGCGACGCGTATTCCGATGTACTCTCGCGAATTATTCCATATTCAAGAAGCTCTGCTACTTTTTCTTTGACCGTTGAACGTTGTGCAAATGGAATACGACGTGGGTGCTGATATATCGGAACCTCGTTTTTCAGCGCAATGTTCAGTTCAATGGTTTTACAGCGACCCAACTGGGATAAATCTGTCGCGAAGCACCGACTATATCGCGATAAAACTTCACGCACCTTATCTTGATCCAGCTGTGGCAAATGATATATTTCCACTTTTGGTGTGCGGTATTTGATCCTGAATTCCCCTCCATCAATCTCCACACTAATGTCATTTCGGCCAATCAGGTCAACGCCTAGCAAAACTGGATCCGTCAATAGATCGTCGCTCACTACATGAAAATCACACTTAAAAGATGTTGAGTTTATATCCACTGTAGTCCTAACTTTCCCGAGACTTTTTACTTTTCCGCCAGCGAAGCCCGTGAATACTTGACCAGGTTTTTCAATTTGAAGCCCTAGTTCGGCGGCGATAGATTGTTTGAGTAAAGTCTTTTCACTTCCCGAGTCAACCATAGCACACAGTGGTTTGCCTTTCAACTTCAATTCGCACTTCGTACATTTCGATGATCCAGTTGCTATGTTGTTAATACGTGCCCGGTCAGTGCAATCTTCAGTTCTGTGTGAGGTTCGTGAACATATGTTGCATCTCTTTCTTCGCTGCGGTTTCGGGCATTGAGCCGATACGTGACCTGGCTGGGAACAATTGAAGCAAATGATCTGACGCTGCGGTGGATGTGGCATTGACCTCGTTGCTTTCCCGTTCCTGTCTCGTTCAGCAGTATCCGAAACTCCTTTCTCTGCATCCCTGACCACTGGCAGGGCTCTCATAGACATCGTTGGTCGAGCGTTGGCTGTGAAGCGTCGCACAGCAGCTAGCAGATCTGTTGTCGTTGTGATCTGAATACTAGCGATGCTATTTTGAAGCGCCGGATGCGCAACTCCCGACCGAAAATACTTGATAATGTCAACTTCACTCAGACTCCCTCGTCTTCCTATTGCCACCATGCGATGGAAGAAGTCTTCAGCCGTCTCAGTTTGTCTTCTCGTAGTTGCACTCATCTTCAAGTGAATATCTGCATCACTTTCGTCGGTAGGAAAGTCTCGTAGTAGTTGCTCTGCAAACTCATCAAGCCGAATATGTGCTGTCTCTAGTCCGTCGACCCAGACTCTGGCGTTCCCCTTCATTTTTGTAACTAGTGCACACATCAGCACTTTTTCTTCCCACTCATATGCGTAAGCCAAGTACTTTACTCGCTTCACAAACTGAGATGGTGTTAACGACGTCTCTGATGACGGGTCAAAATCAGGCAGTACATCAATTACGTCTCTCACTGAGTACTGTAACCGTGGGCGCTCGACTGCATCATACGTCATCCGTGGCTCACGTTGTTCTCTCGGACGATTTCCAAGTATGAGTTCTGCAGTATTTTTCCGTTCGCCCCTACTAGCTCCTTGATCGTTAGTTGCACTCACGTTGGCGAATTTGTTCCGTTCATTCGTGTTGGTGCTCGCTTCTCCACTCCTGTCCATGTGTCCTAGTACACTATCGTCGGTTCGATCTTGAGTGCTTGCACCTTCGGGTCCGCCATCTTTATTTTCCGGTTTTGCCGACATGTCAGCTAGTCTATTCGTGACTTGTGCCATCGTTTTCGCTATCGACTCCACCAGATTTCTTAGATCCCGCACTTCCTCAGCTAAGCTCTCCGGATCATCGTAACTGTCCTCGATTTCGATGCTTTCGGCACCGACCGCTTCGGACAAACGTTCTATCAACTGCGCCTTGTTTCCATGCGTGTGCAGCTGACGTTCGCGTAGTTGTTCACGTAAGTCATTAGCCGTTAAACTCGCGATTTCTACCGTTTTCGGCATTTTGATTTTGTATTATCCCACTTCTGATTGTCAAAAACTAGTCTCAATACGAAATGAAAACAACCACTTATGAATTCACTCTTCTACTTTATTTTTCCATGGATCACAAGCTACAACCTTTCTTATCGCTCGCTACTTCGTGACCCCTTCTCCGTCCCACTCGTTCTCCTCTCGCCGCTTCGCGTATCTCTTTTTGAGCGTGACACATCGGTTTGTTTTGCTCTATTCTTTACGCATTTTGATGTGAACCTGCATGCTAATTGCTTTCTCATAAATATGGATTCTATTTGCTCTTTTCGAGTCTTGCCGTAATTTGATTGCCGATTATGCTTGACTCCCGGCCCCGGAATCCAGGCCAATTTCTGATCCCGAAAATCCCGGGATTAGAACTCATCAATCCCGGGATTTTCGGGACCAGATATTAGACGGGATCCCGGGATCCCGGGATCCGGGATCCCGGGATTGGATTCGCTATATATGATGCAATTACGCGGAGAAAGTTCTTTTCATGCACCCACCACAATTCTTTCTTTTTAAGGTTTGGGGCCGTTCAAGTATTACGTAAGCACTATAGGGGGGTGGGGGGGTCTTTGTTTTGCTTATTTTGGATGACATGGGGGGTAGGGGAGTCCAGATGATGATTACGTCATCGATAGTTATTTACTTTTTTACACGAATGGCAACCCTCACATTGTCTATGCTTGAAAACGAAACCCATTTTCGGGGATTCCCGCAAATACACACGCATACGTTTGGGCACTCGCTTTAGAATCGATTCGGGGAATTACCGCGCGCTGTTCACTTGTCTAAATTTCTTCTGTCAGTGTATTGTTTTCTTCGGATACTATAGCGAGTAGACGTATTGTAAGCATAGCAAAGCAATTCAACATTTGTGTTACCGTTGATTCCATTAGCCAAAGTTTAACGTTTAAATAAGATGTCGTTTCAAATAGACAAATCCAAGTTATACCAAAAATTGTTTGAAAGTTTTAAAAAATCTCATACAAGTACGAAAGTACAAAATGTACAAAAGTTAGTTAACGAAGTGTGGCGAAATTATAAATTACAAGCAAAGTCCGACAAGGAACTAGATATCATTGTATCTAAGAGAATTGAAGAAGAATTGCAAGCGGCGACTAAGAATAAATCCAATCTACTACATTTTTTTTCCAAGGTGAGTGACGAAATCATTTTAGGTATCTATGAGTACTAGAAATATTAGAAAGGAGGTCATTAAAAGTGGCCCAAATGATGTACCGAGGTACACTTTGTAGAAAAAAAATCCTTATTATATGTTGAATATCACTGTATATTTACTTTTTTAATATTTGTGTTGGATCGGTAAATGCCAAAGAAAATGCCAAGTTGTCGAGATCATAGTAGGTATCGTCAAGAATCAATTCGTAGGGCAAAAAAGCAGAAATCCAGAGAGAATAGCCAAGTTACTAGTATTATATAATATGTGATAGTTATTATAATTATTTATATTACAATTATACTTAGTATTATCAAAATACTCAAATAAACAAACAACGTATGAACTATGAAGTGTCAAATAGTCGACGGCGTTTTGTTATTTTTAGATTTGATTTGTGTATTTTTGTGTAGTTTCTTTTAATATTATAATGCAATAATATTTAAGTAAACAGAATAAGATATTATTTTATGTAAATACTGTATATAGAAACGACATTATAAAGATATTATAAACATTTTTAACTAACAGAACGCCATAAAATGTCTGATGTTGCCACATTTTTAAATTGTGTTGTCGATTAATAAAACTTTGGACTATTATTTACAAGTTATAAGGAATTTCTAAATCTCTAAAGTATTATTTTCGAAATCCTTTGTTTTTTCTCTATAATTTGATATGCATGTACCTCGGGTACAACTTTGGGCAAACTTGTATGGGCTTTTAATGACCTCCTTTATATGCGAATTTTGCAATTTCCCTTTGGGGAAAGTTGCCAAATGACGGGCTATGGCTTTAAATAATCTTTAAATGCAGTTTTTATTGCATACTTTGTATTTATGTAGCTTAATAAGAGAATCTTTAGCAGAATCAATAGAAAGTTTTTACTTTTAGGCAACGACTACCTGTAAACCTGCAGAAAAAACACAAATTATACAGCCATCTTCAAATATTAAAAAACAGGAAGAAGATAAAATAAAACCCGGTAATGAATCACAACAGCAACGCGAAAATAATGAAAATGCAGATAAACAGAGAGCAAAACCTTCTCAGGAAGCTATGAAAAATAAGATTGCTCTACTCGAAAAAAATCTGAACGCTTTGTATTCTGCCAGAGATACTATGCCAAGCCGTGCTGAAGTTGATAAACAGATCATTAAGTTGCGTGAGGAAATAAAAACAGCAAAACAGTCTTTAAACAGGAAGATTCAAAACGCAGTTGCCCAGAAGAAACACAGGGATGGTATGAAAAGAAAGTTAGAAGATATTTGTCATGAAAATTCAGAAATAAAAAAAAGACTATCTCTGAGGGATTCAGTGGGACGTCCTAATCTTGAAAGCAATCAACCATCACTATTGAAAACAATTGCGGATATAGCTTTATTTGGGAGTGCAGCAGATGATAGAAGACGAACGGAATCTATTCGCAGCGTAAAAACTCTTGATGAACTCACACAAGAATTACGTAAAATAGGATTTGACATTAGTCGCAGTGGGACATATCTTCGTTTGATTCCCAGAAAATCTAATTCTGCAGAGGGACGAAGACATGTATCGACAGTCCCTGTTAAGCTCATTCGGGCTCAAACTGATCACCACAAGAGCCACTTAGATAGCAAGTTCGCTGAAACATCAATCCATTATTTAGAGAACATAGCATCCATACTTGGACCAGATCAAGTATTTTTCATATCTCAAGATGATAAAGCTCGAGTCCCTATGGGCGTAACTGCGGCAAATAAGCAAGCACCTCTTCTAATGCACATGGAATATAGAATCAAATTACCTGACCACGATTGGGTAATCGCTGAGCGTCATAAATTAATACCATCTGTTTATGCTGGTATCAAAATCACTTCCAGTATGCTAGGACAACCGCAAGCCGTTGGATATTCTGGACCAACATACATCGCTATTCGAAGTGGAAAGCATAGTTCATCTACTGCTAATACTCATGCTCAGGATTTCGAGACGCTTCTCGAACTTGAAGAGTTTCGACCATTAGCTAAAACTGACCATGGACTAGTAAAACCAGTGGTATTCATGACGGTTGATGGAGGGCCAGATGAAAATCCGCGTTATGAAAAAGTCATAGGGTTTGCTATACAGCACTTTAAGCGACATGATCTCGATGCATTGTTTTTAGCTACCAATGCTCCTGGAAGAAGTGCGTACAACAGAGTAGAGCGCAGAATGGCTCCTCTTAGTCGGGAACTGGCTGGTTTAATATTGCCTCATGACCATTTTGGGTCTCATTTGGATGAACGTGGCTTTACAATTGATGAACATTTAGAAAGATCTAATTTCGAATTTGCAGGAAATGTATTAGCTGAAGTATGGAGTTCAATGGAAATTGATGGCTATAATGTTACTGCAAAATATGTTGGGGCAGGTCAACAAGATGTTCCTGTATTTCCAGACATTAAATGGTATTCAGAACATGTGCGTGAAAGCCAATACTTGCTTCAAATTGTAAAATGTAAAAATACAGAATGCTGTCGTCCAAGAAGTGGTCTATTCAGATTACTAGATAACAGGTTTCTTCCACCACCTGTAAAAGTAAAACAAACAGTTGATGACTTGATTTTGGATGAAGGAGGGCAATTTCTTGATCTTCCAGTCAATTTAGCTCTACGCTTAAGTGCTTCACTCAAAGATTTCCTGCAAATGCCCTACGATTATTTTTGTCCGACGGTAAAATTGAGGCTATCAAGTCGAACATGCAAAACGTGTGGTCTTTATCATGCTTCCATCAAGTCACTAAATCGTCACATCGAGAAGATCCATAAAAAAGTAAACACGCACACTGATAGGAAAGTTAGACCTGTAAGAGTCGCTGCTCGTCGTGCTAATGAACTGATGTGCATTATTCAAATTTTAGAGCACCATGATGTTGAATGGCTCGATGAGAACGACGTAGACATTCCAAAATCGGATGAAAGTGAGCAGACTCACAACACTGAGCAGCAATCCAAGCAATCCAATGTCATCGAAAACTTAGAATCATGGATTCGGGTTTCATGGACTGAAGACTGTTAATTTGAATTTAATATGTGTACCAAAAATTTAAAATAAGTTTGTTATGTTCGTAAGATTATAATATTTTTGTCCCTTACTCTATGTTGATTACTGCATCAGTAAAATCTAATCTCTATTTTAAATCAATTTTCTTATTTTTAAAATTATAATTATAACATTATAATTATAATATAAAAAAAATACATTTTTAATTGAAAAATGTTTACGTAAGCATGGGGGGAGGGGGTAAAAGCTTTGCTTACTTTTGCTGACAAGGGGGATGGGGGGGTAAATAATTGTAATAAATCTGCTTACGTAATATTTGAACGGCCCCTTTACTTGAAATAGAGTTTTTTGCTTAATAATCGTAGTAACGCATTCTATAGTAATTTCACAGGTCTATTTGTACCTGAAAAAAATTTGACGATACATCGTGCGAGCAGGCGTGTTTTTGTGCAGAAGAGGGACATCTTCGCTGCTACCACCAGGGATGATCATGGAACGAAAATTGAAGAATGACTAACAAAAACGTACAAAAAATACAAATACAGAAGACAACACCATAGCTCAAGAACTATATATATAGCTCGGAGAGTACGTGAATTGCGATACAATTTGCAGTATTTTCCCACTGATTCCGAGAAGTAGATAGCAATATCCAAGTCCAAGTTTAAAAAAACTCTAGCGCACCTGAACCGCTAGAAACACTAATGTTCGAAGAACAGTAGAAGAATCGTGCAGGTTTTGAGTGCATATTCCACCACATGAGCTGCTTATTACGGCCAAATTGTTTCAAATGCCACGTTTTACTTTGGTCTCAAGAATGCATTATAACTCATATGGTAGAAGGTTTCAGATATTACCACTGGCATAAATTTCAACGTTTATGAGAGCAAAACACGGGTTAATTATATTCGTTATCAGTTGCTTATTTCACAAAATGTTGAAAGCAGCATCTCATATAATATCAATGAAGAAAATGCTCAGTGCCTGCAGCACTGTAACTGAAGTTGGTGTTTGGAGCTGCGATCAGAGCCGTCTTTGCTCAATTTGGGGCCCTGGGCACTTTAAGACAAATATGGCCCCTAAAAATGAAGGTTATTAACAACAGACAAAAGAAATCAAGAGGAGCAGGTAGGAAGAATTCTAGATATATTTATCAGTTATTTATACATATATATACATATTCAAAGTCACATTAAATCAATAGGTAATTATAATCTGGAAAAGTAATTTTTAAACCATTATACGCAGGTTAATAATTAAAAACTTTATGCTGATTGAAGGGGTACTTTTCTAGATTTAAGACAAGCAAAATCATTAATTACTTCTTCAAAGTCAATATCTTTGAGCACATCACATTCTATGGACATCAGCGACAAACTGGTCAATCTTTCTTGAAGCATTGTACTTCTTAATTCATTTTTTATTCTTTTCAATTTTGAGAAGGAGCGTTCCCCACTGCAGTTGGTTATCATCATGCTTAAAAAGATTCTCAAAGCAATTTCTACATTTGGAAACGTGTCTTCAATTTTGTCTTCTTTCAAAAGATGATATATACCTGAAACACTGTTAGTTTCTTTATTTTCACTAGTCTGATCATTTTTCAAGTATTCTGTTAGATGCAGACATTCCATTTCTAGCTCTTTCTCGCTAACATCGTTATGATAGATTTTAGTGAATTCTTTGCAACTTTGTCTCAACCCCTCAACTCCTCCAAAGCTTTCAAGCGAGATAAAAAACCGAACCGGTGATTTATTTCCTTGTACGAATTCAATCGCTGTTTTAGATGAATGCTCAGGGTATCGATTATGGGAATAAAAGTTTATACTTTGAATTTCTCTCTCCCTTTTAGTTGGACTGATGGCGCAGAGCCATCAAATATTGCCTGACGTGAGCTTCTACCTCTTATTCTTTGAGATAGGTCCTTGTAGTCACACTCCGGATTTTTCTCTTTAGCGCACGATTCGAAGTCATCAAATTTATCCCTGACGTTAGTAACGAAATCTTCAAGTGAAGCTAACAAATAAGTTGCAACGCCCATTGTTATAGTTTTTTTGTTTTGTCTATTCTTTCCAATATGTTGTTAGAAATTTCTGTCAGTAAAATAAAAAATAAAAATAAATAAATAAATAATAAAATAAAAAATCAAAACCAATTTCATATGATAAATGGAACTTGTAAAAGGCATTATTTAGAAGGAATCTAGTTAAAAAGCCATTCTAGGGTTGCCAGCTATTGCTAGTTTTATATCTATTTGCAATATCTTAATTAAGCAATTTTATCGTAAAATTTTAAAACGGCAATGATCTAGTGACAATAAACAACAAATATTAAGTTTTCGAAAATTTGAAAACTTTTGCAACTGGTAACCCTAAATTTCTTTGTACCTCTATAACTTCCAATACAGCCATCGGATTTAAACGAAATTCGCAGGGTAGGTTGATTTCAATGTGAGGCAGGTGTGATATATTTTTGGCTTTGATGCTAGCGCAGGGTTGCCAGCACGATGCGTTTTTCACTATTTTCATATCAATAAATGCTTATTTAAGTATTCATATCGCGAACATTTGCAATGAAAATAAGTTACCAATGTTTAAATTTTCTAAGTTCTAGAAATTTTTCGGTCCCAAACATCTTTCGTTTTTTGATCCCAAACATCTTTCTATCCTTGTAACTTTCGACGAAATCATCGGATACAATCGCGATCGATAGAGTTACTTGATTTTTATGTGAGGCAATTGTGGGAGATTTTTAGTTGCAGTGCTGCAAGCGCTGAGCATTTTCTTTGTTTATGTTATGTTATGCTGCTTTCAAAGTTTTGCAGTGTTTTATGCAAGTGGTAGTCCTGAAATCCTTTCCACCCTATAAGTTTAAATGCATTGTTAAAATCAAAGTAGTTCTGCACTCGAAACAGGTTGGAGCTCGTGTGGTAGAATATGCACTCAAAATCTGCACGATTCTTCTATTGTTCATCGAACATTAGTATTTCTAGTGGCTCAGGTGCGCTAGAGTTTGTTTGACATTGAAAACCCCGAAATAATTAAAGAAAAACCTTTTCACGAGCAAAATGTTACTGTTCGGTGCAATATGTGTGCTGATGTGGTCATTGGGTTGTTGTTTTTTGTTCAGAAATGAATGTGAAACAACTACTATCAATCACGAGTGCTAGTGTGCTATATTAATCGATGCCAAATATTCATGAAAATGGTATTTAAATCTTCTGGTTTCAACAAAATGGTGCTTCATCGCACGCAGCTCGAGAGACAACGGTTTTTGAAGCTATTATTCAAAAATTGATATAAACTAACTTCCTTGAATCAAATTAAACGAGCTATCACTTTAACGGCAAAATGGGCCTTTATCACAAGAATCCCATCAAAAGACAGCACAAAACCCTAGATTTTCATTTATAATTTCTCAATAATTCAAAGCTGCAAGTGGAATTGGAAATTGAACAATAATTGTTAATTATTTGTAAATAGTTTATGTTGTCATGCCATCAAAACGAAATAATTTCCCTGCTGTCAATCATATTTTAACTACAGATCATATTATAGTTCTGCAAAAAATTTATATTCATCTGCATTTTTTTCTCATCAATGACAGATAGTTGCTTTACAAAACGCATATGTACAACAAACATCTTTATGTATTAAATCCATAGAAATATACATGGAAATGCTTCAAATATTGCGTGCAAGACAAAATGTTCTTTGCACATACATAAGTATGCACGTCTACAATTAGTTGTTTTATTATTAAACATATCATGTTGTGTAATTCGATACGATTTGCTATGAATCAATGGGAAATGCAATTTAATGTCTTTGTGATCGAGAAGTCTATTATTTAATTATTAGTAAAGATAATCGTTAGTTGGATACTTCAAATATATTTGATAGGTTAACAAGAGTAATTAATGCGATTTTGCGGGTAGTTTAAAATGTGTTTCAATTAAAATCACATGGTTATTTGTATTCTAGCTTCTGACCAGTATCAAGTGCTTAAAATAAGTATTTGGGTGAAAAATATATTGAAAATTCAAGTGACTAAATAATTTTAGTGAAATAGTGGAAAATATAGACATATTTTTGACAGAAACTTCTTTCAAAAATATAAGCAATTCACACATCAAAAATTCGATGAAAACTATCAACTTAATCATTACTGTAAATATTCCCGTTCTAAACTGTAAATATTTCTTCTAATCACAACTATTAACGAGCATACAACTGAATGGCTGACCTCAAAAACCTGTCAAGATTTGTTACATCGATACATATTCGTTGCTGAATGTGTTTATGAGTGAATATTATCTTGGTGAACTTGTATTGACTTCTAACTTAACTAGGACAATACCTGCATTATTGATACCCACTGTCCAATAATACTGTACCAAAGGTTGAATAATTACAGTTCGATATTAATGACGGTTCGTTTCAATTTCATTTTCAAGAACTACGCTTTCAAGACTTTCGGTTCGGTTGAGAATTGCTCCAAACAAGTAAATAGTTATTAGAAGTAAAAGATTGCACAAGAAAATAAAATAATTGCTCAGTAACATAAGACGAACTGTGAAAAATTTAACTTGATAAAATTTATCGATTTTTTTAAACAATATTTATCGATTTTTTTCAGCTAATAACTTATAAAAATAACAAAGAAACTACTAATCAAAATAATAAAGACCATTTATGTATATCAACCATATAAATGTCAAATTGGTGTCAATTGTCAAAATGGTGAAGAACTAAAATGGCAGCGGTCGTCAAATTGTTAGTAGTGTTGAAGTGAAAGAATATGTTGTTTTTGTAGATTTAATGAATTGTGATTGAAATTTCAGAAGAAAATATTTTTCACAAGTGTAAACTATGATTTTGACAGTTTTTCTTGTGCTTCTATCCACCATAGTGACTGTCGATTATTTAGTGAAAAAACGGCGATATGATCTTACATCTAAAATACCTGGTCCAAAAATTTACCCAGTTTTCGGTAATACACTGTTTTTAACACAAAGAACTAGTCACGGTGAGTTAATGTTCTACGTGTTTTTGACTCTTTTTAATGTATTTTTTAAATGTTCTGTGAGCAGTGTTTGATTAGAAAATTGGTTTTGTGTTGTATATTTTGACAAGGTGACAAACATGTTCGATAAAATTTAGATCAAGGTTCAGAGGATCCAGTCTATTCAACATGGCTGGTTCGAAAATAAATCCATTTCTTACATATTTTTATTTACAATTTTTGACGCAAGATAAGAATAAAATGTACAGAAAAAATACTAAATCGAAGAATAATCAATGATTTTCAACTTTCTTAATGTTAAATTCTCGTTAATTTTGATACAATCCCAGAGATTTCAGCACTTTATTGCTTGCCAATTAAAATTTTGACAGAACACAGTAGTTATTTTTTTCTGTTTTCGATTTGTAAATTATTAATGCTGTTTTCAATTCGAAAGAGAATTCGGAATAGTGATGGGCAGCACGTGTGCGTGCTTAGCACAGTGTGCTAGCACACTTCGGTGTGCTGTGCGAGTGCGGCACTTTATAAGTGTGTCGGCAGCACGCTGACACAATGAAACACGGGCACAGTGCCGACACACTGACACAGTGCCGGCACACTGACACAGTGCCGACACACTGACACAGTGCCGGCACACTGACACAGTGCCGGCACACTGACACAGTGCCGACACACTAACACAGTGGCGACACACTGACACTGCCGTCACACTGACACTGCCGACACACTGACACAGGGCCGACACACCGACACAGTGCCGACACACTGACACAGTGCCGACACACTGACACTGCCGGCACACTTGTACTGGCAGGCACACTTCACGGGAACGAATGCTGTACGAGTGGCGTTGATTTTGCCCATTAATATGATGTGTTTCGGTAACAAGGCGTTGTTTGCATTGCAGAATGTGTACACATTTTGCGGTTTCGAAAGTATTAGCTATTGAATGCATTAGCTGATGACTGAGATAATTAGGGAACGAAATAAGGCAGATAAGATTTGTTATTCGTATATTTTCTGGGTGAAAGTTTTAATTTTGAGTACACGACCGATGATTTATGTTTTTCTAAATGCTGCGGAAGTCTTCAAGTTTAAACACAGATACAAATGCGTTTATTTGCGGTACATCTGGAAGAAATGCTTTCACGTTGAAAATATTTGTGGAAAATAGGTTTTGGGCATATAGAAGGGTTTTGTCGTAACATGCAACGATAAAACGATAGCGATAAAATGATCTGCTGCAGATAGAAGGTTTATGCTAAGTAGTGCTATGTTTTTAAATATTCAAATATTAAAGGAGTTTTTAAGGCAAAAGTAGCTGAAATCGGCCAATTTCGGATTAGAGTGTTTTCGGACATAACGGGCCAAGACCTATTGCTGTGCTACAAACATTTCGGTTTTGTAGGGGAGTAAGGGGTTTTTTGGCCATAGTTTGGCAAAAAATACCTTTGCGGCGCTTTCGATTATTGAAAGTGGTCGGGGAGTACAGTAATGATATTTTAAGGACGAAAAAATTTACGAGAGGGAAAATTGGGTAAAAAAGTCAATTTTCCAAAAAAAAAAATGTTTGGTCTAGCATGAATTGGGGGACCTTTTTGAGTTGTTTTGAGCGAAATTTCCATACAAGTGTGGGAAAAAGCGGTCTAGTTTCGAAGATACGGCAAAAGTAACTGAAATCGGCCAATTTTGAGTTAGAGTGGTTTCGGACATAACGGGCCAAGACCTATTGCTGTGTTACAAACATTTCGGTTTTGTAGGGGAGTAAGGGGTTTTTTGGCCATAGTTTGGCAAAAACTGCCTTAACGGCGCTTACGATGATTGAAAGTGGTTGGGGAGTGCAATAGTGGTACTTTAAGGACGAAAAAAATTCTGGATAGCAAACATGGGGCAAAAATGTCCAACTTTCGCAAAAAAAATTTTTTGGTCTAGCATGAATTCGGTGACCTTTCTGAGTTGTTTCGAGCGAAATTTCCATACAAGTGTGGGAAAAGGTGGCCTAGTTTCGAAGATACGGCAAAATGCACAGCCGGAGAAGCCAACTATCGAACCAAAAAGGATCTGAACCTTTTCTTGCTTAGCGCTTTTAGAGCTACTTTCAATTTTTCCGGACGGTTTTCCGGCGGATATCATTTTTCCGTATCTTCGAAACTAGGCTGTTTTTTCCCAGACTTGTATTTAAATTTCATCCAAAACTACTCAGAAAGGTCCCTGAATTCATGCTAGACCAAAATTTTTTTTTTGGGAAAATGACGTTTTTGCCCAATTTTCCCTCTCATAAATTTTTTCGTCCTTAAAATATCATTACTGTACTCCCCGACCACTTTCAATAATCGAAAGCGCCGCAAAGGTATTTTTTGCCAAACTATGTCCAAAAAACCCCTTACTCCTCTACAAAACCGAAATGTTTGTAACACAGCAATAGGTCTTGGCCCGTTATTTCCGAAAACACTCTAATCCAAATGTGTTATATACAATGAAATTATAATTACCAATACATTCACTTGAATATTACTAGAATGTAGCACTTTGAACTCATTACTCTATTACTCTATACTATTACAAAAACAGTCACATCTATTTGACTATTATACTATATTATATTAGTGTTTGAATATTTGTTAATATCCAATGTATATAGAATGTATAAATACTTCAATGTAAGTTGATCAGTCTCGATCAAGCACGCAATAAAGTAAGTTGAGAACACAAGCTCCTGTGTCTAGATAAAACATGGTGTCAGGTGTATAATATTTAACAAAGTCAAAAGTTGAACCGAAGTGAACGAAAATTTAGCGAAGAAAACAAAATATATGAAGACACGCAAGAAAATGGAAGAGCAAAATAAACAGCTGTTAGAAAAGGTACGTACACTTGAAGAAGAATTGGAAAGAAAAAATGGAACGGCAGTGGTCAATACAATTAATATCCCGCTACCCGAGCCCCTGATCATCAAGAGCGGTGACGTTATATTGAACTTTAACCATTTTGTCCAAAGATGGGAAAATTATGTACTTGCTAGCGGCCTCGATAACAAACCTGAAGAAATCAAGAAAGCGATTCTCCTAACTGCAGTGGGAACCGATGTTTTCAAAATTTATAATAATCTCCCATTATCGGAAGAAGACAAATCGACGGCAAGCAATGTATTAAGTGCGATCCAAAGGCATTTAACACCGCAAGTAAATAAGCGCTATGAACGTGCAGTTTTCAATTTAGCAACGCAAGGTGAAAATGAATCTTATGATGAATACTTTGCACGACTCAGAGAAATGAACAAGAACACGCAATATGGCTCTTTATCTGATGATATTTTGCTCGATAAAATAATATGCTCTGTAAAAGATGTTAGTCTGCGTGAACGACTTTGGTTGGACACTGAAATAACGCTTACAAAAGCTATCGATATTTGCCGAGCTAAAGAAATGGCTTTAAAACAAATAAATGATATTTGTACCAATAATAACGCAAACGAGCTAATCAACAAAGTTCATTACAAATCCCGGAGACAAAAAGGTAACAGTAACACAACGCACACATACCAACACAGAACTTGCAAATTTTGTTGAAAACACTATCATAAATCTTTAAATGACTGTCCAGCTAGGAAAGCAACATGTAGACGATGCAGTAAACAGGGTCATTTTGCAGTAGTATGTATGTCAGCTAATATAAATAAAAACCATCAATTCGATAGAGATCGAAAACACGTCAAGAGCATCCAAAATGAAGCACAAACACATATACAAGGTGGAACATCTACTAGTGCAAACGAGATTATACTAACAGTACACAACTCAAATAAATTACTGACAGCCGACTTACATTTTAAACAAAATGTAAATGGACAAAGTAACAGGTATGTGAAAGTAAACTGCATTCTCGATACAGGAGCATCATGCAACATTGTCGGTCTCAAAGATTTGAAAGACCTGTTGCACACACCTACTATCAAAGCCACGCCAACTAATACCAAACTATACGCATTTGGAGACAGCATAATAGCTCCATTAGGCAAAATCATGTTACAAATAAAACATAAAAACAAGTTTTACGATGAAGTATTCGAAATAGTGGAAAATCAACATGTACCACTACTCTCACTGGATACATGTAAAAAACTTGGATTAATAAAAGTTTGTTGCGAAATAAAACGTGAACAAATTTCTTCGTCAACAGAAGGTTTCAAAAGTGCAGAAAATATTTGTAAACAGTACAAATCAGTTTTTGAAGGACTGGGAAATATAAGCAGTGAAGTGAAATTCGAACTAATTGAAAACTGTGTTCCGAAAAAACAATTTCCGCGTCGAGTCCCCATCGCACTCCACGATGATTTGAAAAAGACACTCGATGAAATGGAAAAGAATGGTATAATTTCTAAACAGATTGAACCATCACCATGGCTAAATAATATTGTTTTAGTGAAGAAGCAACACAGAAAATTACGTGTTTGCTTAGATCCACGAGAGCTGAATAAATGCCTCAAGCCCATTCGATTCGTCGGTCGAACTTTGGCCGAAATATTGCCGGAATTAAATAATGCTAAAGTTTTTTCTACGGTTGATGCCAAAAACGGATTTTGGCAACTGAAATTAGACAAAAAAAGCAGCAATTTAACAGCGTTTTACACACCATTTGGCATATATAAATTTTTAAGAGTCCCATTTGGCATTGCGCCTGCTATGGAATTGTTTTTAGGTGCACAAGAGATTGTGTTAAGTGGACTAAAAGGTGTTATAAGCATTGCCGATGACATTCTTATTTACGGGTCAGGTAACACAGAGTAGATGCCCTTTTTGACCATAATCGAAACTTGGAAGCACTTCTAAAACGACTTCAACAACACAATTTCAAACTCAACAAAGAGAAAATCAATTTATGTACGAAAGAAGTCAAGTTTTATGGACACATACTTAATAAGGATGGTATCAAAGCTGACGAATCAAAAGTTTCAACAATCAGAAGTATGCCACAACCAAAAACGAAAGAAGAGGTTAACCGCTTTTTAGGAATGGTTACATACCAGGGACAATATATTCCTAATCTCGCTCAAAAATCATACAACTTAAGGCAGCTAACGCACGTCGCTACAAATTTTGCGTGGAAAATCGAACACGAGAAGGAGTTTCTTGAACTGAAAGAAATACTAGGGTCAATCTCAACGCTAAAATACTACGACTACACTAAGCCCGTAACCATACAAACAGATGCATCATCTTTTGGCATCGGAAGTGTACTTTTGCAAGATGGACAACCAGTTACATATGCTTCGAAAATGTTATCTTGTACGCAAAGAAACTATGCTCAGATTGAGAAGGAAATGCTTGCTATTGTCTTTGCATGCAAACGATTCGACCAATATATATGTGGGAAAAGAGACATAACTATCGAAACAGATCACAGTCCTTTAGTGAAAATTTTCTCTAAATCACTATTGGAAGCTCCGAAACGCCTTCAAAACATGATTCTAATATTGCAACGATACAATTTGAACATCAAATATACGAAAGGAAACGAGATGTATATTGCGGATACATTGTCCAGAGCGCCTGAAAGTAAAGTCAACGAAGAGAAATGGTACGACATTTATAAAATCGAAAAAGTTTTCAATATAATCGACAAAGTAAATCACACTGAAGACATGCCAGTAAGTGATCCAACAATCGAACGCATCAAAGATGAAACCCAGAAAGACAAGACTCTATTTGATTTATACAACGTAATAATAGAAGGATGGCCAAACAGCAAACGGAATCTCAAGGAGACCCTTAAACAATTCTGGAGCTATAAGGAAATGTTGACAATACAAGATGGACTTATAATAAAAGGAAAGCGAATATTGATCCCGAACAGCATGCGTAGCGAAATATTGGATAAACTGCATACGAACCATGCAGGAATTGAGCACACGACTAATCTAGCTCGACAAACAGTCTTCTGGCCAGGAATAAACAATGAGTTAAAATCAAAGGTGGAAAGCTGTGAAATATGCCTAAAGCACGCCATCATACAGCAAAAAGAACCAATGATCACACATCAGGTCCCAGAACATCCATTCGAGATAGTTTCTATGGATATCTTCGAATTGAAGATCTCTAGCCGAACACATCGATTCAGCGAAAAGAAGTACTTTGACAGGCAGACCAGGCCACTACGTCGTTTGAAAGAAAGCGAAAAGGTATATGTTAAACTTAATCCTAAAGACAAGTGTTGGATTTCAGGTATTGTCATCCGAGCTTTCGATGAAAGGTCTTATATCGTCCGAGTAGGAAATAACGAATACCGCAGGAATTCAATACATATCAGACGACTTCCCATGGATTACACCGAAAACATGGTCAGCGGTACGAATGTCAACCTAGAAGCTAACGATAACGAATCATCCAAAGATCAAAATTCTGCTAATGTTTTTGAACACCCAAAGCGACTACGACGATCACCTAGACTGGGAAAGAGTTCCAACACAAACTAATATGAATTAATTTTTTTCAAACAAACAGGATGTGTTATATACAACGAAATTATAATTACCAATACATTCACTTGAATATTACTAGAATGTAGCACTTTGAACTCATTACTCTATTACTGTATACTATTACAAAAACAGTCACATCTATTTGACTATTATACTATATTAGTGTTTGAATATTTGTTAATATCCAATGTATATAGAATGTATAAATACTTCAATGTAAGTTGATCAGTCTCGATCAAGCACGCAATAAAGTAAGTTGAGAACACAAGCTCCTGTGTCTAGATAAAACACCAAAATTGGCCGATTTCAGCTACTTTTGCCCTAAAAACTCCTTTAATATTTGAATATTTAAAAACATAGCACTACTTAGCATAAACCTTCTATCTGCAGCAGATCATTTTATCGCTATCGTTTTATCGTTGCATGTTACGACAAAACCCTTCTATATGCTCAAAACCTATTTTCCACCAATATTTACAACGTGAAAGCATTTCTTCCAGATGTACCGCAAATAAACGCATTTGTATCTGTGTTTAAACTTGAAGACTTCCGCAGCATTTAGAAAAACACAAATCATCGGTCGTGTACTCAAAATTAAAACTTTCACCCAGAAAATACACGAATAACAAATCTTATCTGCCTTTTTTCGTTCCCTAATTATCTCATACATCAGCTAATGCATTCAATAGCTAATACTTTCGAAACCGCAAAATGTGTACACATTCTGCAATGCAAACAACGCTTTGTTACCGAAAAACATCATATTAATGGGCAAAATCAACGCCACTCGTACAGCATTCGTTCCCGTGAAGTATGCCTGCCAGTACAAGTGTGCCGGCAGTGACAGTGTGTCGGCACTGTGTCAGTGTGTCGGCACTGTGTCGGTGTGTCGGCCCTGTGTCAGTGTGTCGGCAGTGTGAGTGTGCCGGCAGTGTCAGTGTGTCGCCACTGTGTCAGTGTGCGGCACTGTGTCAGTGTGCGGCACTGTGTCAGTGTGCGGCACTGTGTCAGTGCTGGGAGCACAGTGCTAGCACACTTAAGTGTGGTGTGCGAAGTGTGCTAGCACAGTAAAGTGTGCTGGTTTTACCCATCACTAATTCGGAAGAAACAATTATATTCCATGGTAGCCAGTAAGATACATGCGTGTGATAATCCACTGCAGTACGGATGTAATGTCAACATTTCAAGGTTGAAGCAACATTTTAACAGTATGTTCCTGGCGAGAAAGATTATTTAATGACTGTTTACGTAATGAACGAACAGAAAACATTGCAGAAACATTTCAAAAACAAAAAAAAATCATTTAATTTAAAAACAATTTGAATATTTCTTATTTTCTCCCCCATTCAAAGATGCCATTAAAAACATCGTGAAGCAGTTGAAGATACATGGACCGTTCATGAAAGCCTGGGGTGGTCATAAACTCATGATCGTTTCAACCGATCCAAAAGAACTTGAAATAATAATGACTAGTCAGAAATTTAATACCAAGAACACAATGTATCGAGTGATTACTCCATGGCTACGAGATGGTTTATTACTGAGTAGGGGTCAAAAATGGCATCAACGACGTAAAATCATTACACCAGCTTTTCATTTCAAAATTCTGGAGGACTTCGTACAGGTATTCGACGAGCAAAGTGGAATTTTCGTTGAGAAATTGGAGAAATTCGTCGATAACGATGTTTTCGATATATATCCGTTAATAGGGGCCATGACGTTGGATGTGATTGCTGGTAAGAATATTGGTTTTGTATTTTTAGATAAATATTAGTACAAAATTATCTAATAAATCATACAAAATTAATCATTTGATTTTTCAGAAACTGCAATGAATACAAAACTGAACGCACAATCGAATTCTGATTCGGAATATGTAAGAGCTGTGAAAACGTAAGTTGTTAGCAGTAGAATCCATCTACATATACAGTTGGGGACAAAACTCTCCATACACCCAAAAAATTTCATAAATTTAGTAGAAAATGCAAATATTTATGAGAATTGTATATGCAACTTTACTGCAAATGTATTTTTATTAACATAAATTTAAAAAAATAATTTAATTCACTTATAACCGTAAAAACACCAGAAAAAACGAAATTCAGTAGGGACAAAAGTGTTCATACATTGATCAGATAGTGTACGCTGGTCTCCATTGCATTGCTTAACTGTTGTTTTTCTTCAAAGAACCGTTGTATTTCCTATGAAATGCGTGAATACGATCTAATGATTAGTTTGTTTTAGTAATCTGTGAGCGAAGGGAGTGAAAAATGAGCAAGCGTAAGGAAGTAAGTGTTGAAATAAAAAATTTAATTATTGCTGAACACAGAAATGGAAAATCATACCGCGCAATTGGAGTTTTGTTTAATTTACTCCATGCCACTGTCCAATACATTGTTCAAAAGCATAAAAACACAGGATCAGTGGAAAATAAGCCAAGAAACGGACGACCAAAGAAGCTTTCCGGGCGGGATATCAGCATGATCTTAAAAGAGGTCGACAAAAACTCAAAGATCACCGGTCGGCAACTGGCGGAACATGTCGCTAATACTTCGAATAAGTGTGTTCACCCTAAAACTTATCTTACGTTCCGATGGATATGCAAGTAGAGTTCCTCGTAAAAAAACCGCTAATATCTGAAAAGAATAGGCAGCTCCGACTTGAATTTGCAAAGTGATATTTAGCAAAGGATTTAGAGTTCTGGAAAACTGTCTTATTTACTGATGAAAGCAGGTTCAACTTGTTTGGTAATGATGGCAAAGAAAGAATCTGGCGAAAAAAGGGAACAGCATTGCAACTGAAGAATTTGATACCAACAGTAAAACACGGCGGTGGCAATGTGATGGTGTGGGGAAGAATGCAGCTGGTGGGGTTGGTAGATTGGTCTTTATAGACGGTATTATGGACCAATACTATTATAAAAGACTGTTAGAAGAAAACTTGCAACCTCCCGTGGAAAATTTGGGTCTTGGCCGGCATTGGATATTCCAACAGGACAGCGATCCCAAATATACTGCACGCTTCGTAAAGAACTGGTTGCTTTATTACGCACCAAGGCAGCTGTATTCTCCTCTTCAGTTGCCAGACTTAAGCCCCATTGAACATATTTGGGAACTTATGAAAAGAAAAATCTTGAAAATTCACACCAGCAGCAAGGAAGCACTCACAACTGCGCTTCAACAAGCCTGGGGCGAAATAACTCCGGAAGTCACTAAAAATTTGGTGGATTCAATGCCACGACGGTTGCAGGCTGTTATTGATGCCAACGGTGGCCCAAAAAAATATTGAAATATAAAATTATATTAAATAATGTGGAATTTTCAGCCCAATTATATAATGTATGAACACTTTTGTCCCTACTGAATTTCTTTTTTTTTGTGTTTTTACGGTTATAAGTTAATTAATGTAATTTTTTTTTGAAAAATACATTTGCAGTAAAGTTGCATATAACATTCTCATAAATATGTGCATTTTCTACTAGATTTATGAAATTTTGAGGGTGTATGGAGAGTTTTGTCCCCAACTGTACATAAATCAAGAGTAGATTATTTGACAATAAAGTTGAATGAAGTTGATTGTCAATTAATTTAATTTCAATAGATTATTTATATGAAAAACTCATAGTCTTTTGTTAATTCTACTCAATGTTAAACTTTATAACTCTGCAATTAAAATATTTCCCAGAATTTCAGAAATTATGATGATTCGAATTGCAAATCTGCTCTATAATTTCGATTTTATCTTCAATTTCTTCGCTCCGAGTCTGAAAAGACGACAGGAAAAAGCCCGAAAATTTCTTCATGAATTCACCGAAGATATTATTCGGAAACGTAAAATAAGCTTAAGCAGGGAAACTAGTAATGGCTTTCAAAGTGGACCAGTTTATGGTGAGTTCAATCATTACACTTAGGATTAGATATACATACATATATCAAAAAATTATGAATTACCTTTTGCAAATAATCGAAGGATTCTTGATTTTTTTATTTGAATCGAATCTCCAGAAAATAGTTTCATCAAATTTCAGTTTTTAGATGAATTCGGAATCAAACGCAAAACTACATTTCTCGATGTCCTGTTACAATCGACCGTCGATGGTAAGAGGTTATCTGATATCGATATTCGCGAAGAAGTGGATACATTCATGTTCGAAGGACATGATACAACAGCAGGTGGAATTGGTTTTGCTTTGTACTGTATATCACGACATCCTGATGTACAAAATAAACTTTTCAAAGAAATTCGCGAAGTTGTGGGCGATAATAAAAACGATCCGATCGATATGCGACAATTACAAAATCTCAAGTACATGGAACTTGTAATTAAAGAGTCGTTAAGATTGTATCCATCAGTGCCACTTATCGGGCGTCATGTCCTAGAGGATACACAATTAAGTGAGTGTTTTTATGACAGGCAATAGTAATTATTAACAACTGTTCTATTTTTAGATCAGTATATCTTGCCTAAAGGAACTGACATTGTTGTTCCTATTTTTATTATCCTGCGAAATTCTGAAATATTTCCAGAACCTGACAAATTCCGACCGGAACGACATGAACTGGACAGTGTCGATATGAAGCCGGCGAATCCATTTGTTAATATACCATTCAGTGCTGGGCCGCGTAATTGTATTGGACAAAAATTTGCAATGCTCGAGCTGAAAAGTACAATATCCAAGGTTCTGAGACATTACGAGCTGCTCCCATTGGGTGATGAACCGATAATTGATATCAATTTAGTAATTAGATCGACTAACGGTATTCAGCTAGGTTTGCGGCGAAGAGTTTACTAGATAGATCGATTCAAGCTGTTTCAATGGGATTTTGTTGTTGGATTATACTTTTTCAATTATTTATAATGAGTAGTATGATGTAAATATCGTAGATATCTGTGGTCTAGAGTAGAGTTTTTATGTTATGTAAATAAATATATAAGCATTCGAGATTTTTGGCCATTATCTTGTAAAAGTAACTTAATTGGCCGTCAACTTTGGCTGAAAACATTGAAATATGGCCTACGCTTTGCAGGCTCACCATGGGCATAGCTTAAGAACCATGGGTGGAAAGCTGCTTGACGTCACACTGTGCTCTAGTTTCTGCGCAGGTTTATTTGGCTTTGATCTTCACAAAAAGTGACCGTAACTCGCCCTGCATCACGTCACTGACCAGAGTCTCTTTTCGCGGCTAGCTAAAAGGCCGCTACAGACTTATCGCGTTTCGCCTATTTCACGTTATTCGCGAGTTTCTCCCAAATAGTGTGTAGGCGTTTCTCGCGTTTCGTTATTCGCAATTCACGATTCATTAATTTTCTCAGCTGATGGCGGTTTTTTGACGACATCAAAGGATTTCGCCCGACGAGAAAGTGACGGAAAATATGCGAGACGCTTTTTCGTGAATTCTTTGCGCGTTTTTTGTTTCTCACGGTACATTTGACGTTTGCGTTTGATGGTTTAGTTGTAAACATTTAAAGTGAGTTGGATTAATAGCGAAGTTAATAGTTTGTGCATTAATTCTAGGTCGTTTGTAGGTTTAGTTGAAGATATTTAAAATGAGTTGAATTGATAGTCAAGTTACTAATTTTGTAGATTAATTTTTGGAGCATCTGACTTACGTTTGTATGTTTAGTTATAAACATTTAAAGTGAATTGAACTGATAGCGAAATGATGAACTTTCTCCATTAATTTGTGGTGCATTTGACGTTTGAATTTGTAATTTTAGTCGAAAACATTTAAAATGAGTTGGACTGATAGCGAAGCTATTAATTTAATAGATGAAGTGAGACAGTGCCGTTGTCTGTGGGACCCAAGTGATGGGCAAAGAAAAAATCGTTTAGAGAAAAAAGATTGTTACATCGAAATTGGTAAATGCATCGCAAAAGATTTCAACGATGTGAAGAATAAAAAACTCTAGCGCACCTGAACCGCTAGAAACACTAATGTTCGAAGAACAGTAGAAGAATCGTGCAGGTTTTGAGTGCATATTCCACCACATGAGTTGCTTATTACGGCCAAACTGTTTCAAATGCCACGTTTTACTTTGGTCTCAAGAATGCATTATAACTCATATGGTAGAAGGTTTCAGATATTACCAACCGATATAACAAAACTAATACTTAAAATGTGAAGATAACGATATAAATATTTTGATTCTTTCTTTTTTTGATATGGCAAGAAATATTTGTCTGTTTTTCCCAAAGAAAGGGAAGTGTTTTACATTCGTTTATAGTTTTGTGCAAGTATACATAAATTTAGACTGAATGATAATAGAAGAAAGAAAAGAGGACTGCAATAATAATGTTTTGTTCATTTCAAATCACCGGCTTTTTAATTGGGTGAAATCCCGAGAAGACTATGTTTTTCAGGGTTCGTGATGGCCTGGCTGACCGATAGTTGATCAGTTTTCGAATTTCAGATTTTCTTATAAAGAGAGGGACCTTGGCCATTTAGCTTTTGGCTCTGTTTGTTGTCGGCCAAGGTCAGTGGGCGGAGGAACCCCACAACATCTGAGGTAACGGCCCCGCCAATATCAGGGTTGTGAGGCCTGCCTTATCCTCGAGCCTTACTAAATATAGACAGTTTCCCCCCGTTCTTTGAAATTTCGCGTGATTTTTCAGTCCCCTTTATTTCAGAAAGCTAGCAACGTACTATGCCACGTCTCGGCTGGGTCTGGGTTACAGCCCATGCCTGAGAGCTGCATCTGACCCTTAACGAACAAATGACCCTTCCCTTTTTAATTGCGGCTAGTATATTTTCATGGCAGATGAAATATACGTAGCGTCCCCCTTTTTCTGGGAGCAAGTTCACCCCATTTTCAACTAACTCACTCCAGCCGCGTACAGCTAACAAATCGGCAAACCAGCATCCGTCGGGATCGGACTAAAGGGTGCTCCGCTAATTAATTTATTTAACAATCCTCCAATACAACAGACTTAAGTCCGATTACAGATTAGAAAAACAAAATTAAAATAAAACAGAAAAAAGAAATAATCCAAGAGAAAAAAAGAAGGTAATCCAATAAAAGAAAAAAGAAAAGAAATATATACAGTACAAAAATAAATAAAAATTAAAAATAAAACTATTAGCAAGTTCAAAAATTGACAACAAAAATTGTTTTTTTAAAGAGGATTTGCATACGTAACAAAGGCGAATAAAAGTAAAGATCAGTTCGCGCGAAAGGAACATTGAACGTAAAAGAGACAAGATTCTCTGGCTGCAGAGATCACAATTAACAAGATGGTAATGCAGTTTGATGCCGACAAGGGGCCTTCACGGCCATTTCTAGAGCACCCTTCCCCTGGGGCATTTCTTGTTTTTTAACTGTCCTTATTGATGGTTAGCTATCACCTTACCCTGCTTGGCAGACCCTCTTCTGGACTTCGGTTCAGTTGAAGTGCCCCCAAGCAAACCGCCTCGTTCAAAATTGCTACATACGAGGGGCGTTCAATGTATGCTCGATATCGGGATGATTTGATATTATTGTGGGTAATTAAAATATATCATTAGCTAACAACATTTTCTGAGGGTATTTATATAAAATTTCATGTTGATAACTTCATTTGTTTGTTTGCGACCTTCAGTCAAAGACGACGAAAATGACTGACGCGACAATGTTGAAGAAAATCGAGCATCGTGCGGTGATTAAATTCCTCACTAAACAAGGAAAACCTCAAAAAACTATCCATGAAGATATGTTAGCCGTTTATCAAGACTCTGCTCCTTCATTATCGACTGTACAGAAGTGGTTAAGTGAATTCAAAAGAGACAGGGAAAGTATCGAAGATGACCTCCGCCCAGGTGGGCCAATCATGGCGGCTACCGAAGAAAATGTGAAAATTATCGAAAAACTTGTATTACAAGATGCACGTGTAAAAATCAAGATGTTGGCAGAAATAACTAAGCTACACACTATACTACATGATTATCTCTACCTTACAAAAGTCAGTGCAAGATGGGTGCCGCGCATGTTCACTGCACTCAACCACTTTACTTAAAATACTCAACCACTTTACGGCGTTTGAAAAGAAAAACTCTAGCGCACCTGAACCGCTAGAAACACTAATGTTCGAAGAACAGTAGAAGAATCGTGCAGGTTTTGAGTGCATATTCCACCACATGTGCTGCTTATTACGACCAAACTGTTTCAAATGCCACGTTTTACTTTGGTCTCAAGAATGCATTATAACTCATATGGTGGAAGGTTTCAGATATTACCACTGGCATGAATTTCAACGTTTATGAGAGCAAAACACGGGTTCATTATATTCGTTATCAGTTGCTTATTTCACATAATTTTGAAAGCAGCATCTCATGTAACATCAATGAAGAAAATGCTCAGTGCCTGCAGCACTGTAACTGAAGTTGGTGTTTGGGGCTGCGATCCGAAAAATTTGCAGAACTTTGGGAATTGAAACATCGGTTATTTATTTTCATTGTAAATGTTTCCGGTATGAATACTAACTGTAAGCATTTATTGATACAAAAGTAGCACAACCGACTCGTGCTGGCAACCTTTCGCCAGTATCAGAGCCAAAAATATATCACATCTGCTTCACGTTGTTATATTACATTCGAAGTTATAGGAGTATAAAGAAATTTAGGATTACCTGCAGAGAGTTTTTTCAAATAATGGAAAGCTTAATATTTGCTGTTTATTGTCACTACAATATCATTACCAATTGAAAATTCTACAATAAAACCGCTTAATAAAGATATTGCACCAACAAAACCAACAATAGCTGGCAACCCTATCGTGGCTTTTCAACCAAATTTGGCCTGAATAATGTTTATAGTAGGTTCCATTAATTGTATGAAATTCATATTGATTTCATGACTGCACTGGAAGTTATAGGGCAAAAAGTTTTATTTTCCTGAGCGAATTTTCAAATCCAAAGACACAAAAATTACCATAGCTGGCAGCACCAATCGAATTTTTCAACCAAATTTCTATCAAACAGAGTTTAGAGTAAGGTTCAGCTACTGTATCAATTTCATGAAAATCTGGTTACTTATTCAAACTTCATAGGGCAAAAAGCAGTTTTTTTTCTCTGTAATTTTTCAAGATGGCACCACTGGCACAGAGTTGCCCACAATCCAAAATCGCTTCTATCAGACCTGCTCCTACTTAAGTCCAATGCATTCTGTAAATTTCAGCTGTATCTGATTATTGGTTCGTGAGTTCCAGTGAACAGAAGTTTTTGATGCTAAAAATATAGGTTGACTGGAAAAGGGTTACCGTTCTTGTCCGACATGAAATTCCCAAAGTTTTTCTTTGAACGTGTAGATAAAGCATAATATTTATATACAGATTGGTTTTATTGTAAGAAACGGGCAGTTTTTGGAAATTCGATGGTTTAATGTTTTCACTTCTAAATTTTTATTTTTTCAAATTTAAGACACCAAAATTATCATAGCTGGCAGCTCCAAACGAATTTTTCAACCAAATTTCTATCAAACTTGGTTTTAAATAAGGTTCAGCTGCTGTGTGAATTTCGTCAAAATCGAACGATTCAATCAGAATTTATAGGGCTAAAAGCAGTTATCTTTTTTAGTGATTTTTCAAGATGGCACCACTGGCACAGAATCGCCAGGATTTCAAAATCACTTCTATCAGACCTGGTCCTATATAGGACCAATACATACTGCAAATTTCAATTAATTCTGCTTATTGGATCGTGAGTTTCCGTGAACAGAAGTTTTTTATGCTAAAAATATAGGTAAATTGGGCAAGGGTTACCAGACGTGCTCGTTATACCATATCAAATTTTTTTCTTTGTCTATGTAAACAAAGCACAAGATTTACATATGAGTGGCTTTTTTTTGAAGAAACGGCAGTTTTTCAAGAGAGACGATGATTTGGAGGTTTTCACTTTCAGTGCTTGCCCTAGCTACAGGGTTGCCAGCTTGCTCATCAAAAGCTACAGAAATCTACAACTAAATAATATCAATATGTTCTAAAAATTTCGTAATGATTGAATATTTCTGTCAAAAGTTATCGCAATTTAAAAATTTTCAAGTTTTCCCGTTCTGTTTTTAGGCACCCAGCGCACACATGGGGTTAAAAAATTCCAAAACATTATCCGATTCACATGTAAAACATGTTCGAAATTTATTTCGTCAACTTTATTTTTGCAAAACTTATTTGTGTACGGAATAATAGGTATATTAAAAATATCACTAAAATGGCCGCCGGCGCCAAAGGGTTAAAGATTATTAACTTTTTGTGAGACCTGGCACTATTCTGCATTAACACCAATGTGTCCTGAAAATTTCAGTTCAATCGGATGGCGCGTTCCTGAGATTTTTTCACTGAAATTTTTTGATGATATATATATATATATATATATATATATATATATATATATATATATATATATATATATATATATATATATATATATATATATATATATATATATATATAGAAATATGAATTTTTGGCCAAAGTGATTTTAATACTAATGTTCTTCTTCGAACATTAGTAAAAAGAAGAGGAAATCTGGCAAAGAAAGTGCTGCTTCTTATTCTGCGCGGCTCTCCAAGGCTGCTGTACGAGAGTGCGGGTTCGAGGAAATTAACCAGCCACCCTACAGCCCAGACCTGGCCCCTAGTGACTACTTTTTATTACCAAATTGAAAAAAAGACCTCCGGGGAAAGCGATTTGCTGACGTTAATGAGCTCAAGTCCGCTGTAAATGAACATTTTTCAGGCCAAGAAGAAAATTATTTTTTTAAGGGAATAGAAAAACTTGTTTCCCGATCAAAAAAATGTATTGCTATCATGGGAGACTATATTGAAAAATAAATTGTTTTCATGCTTTTATCTTTTTTCAACATACACACAGTGCTGCCATTTTAGCATTTTGAATGCTAGATCTAGCATTATTTTTTCCAAAACGGCATTCGAAATTCGGAGCTAGCATCTAGCATTATTTTTAGCATTTAAATTTAGATTTCGAAATAATCTGGCACTCATCTATTTACAGTCTCGCCCATCAAATTTAAATTTTAAAGTCCAAAATATAAAGATTATAAAGTCATCTATATTGCTTTGAAATGGTAACGTTCAATTTAATCGTGAGGATGCTAAAAATCAGTGATGGGGTCCCATCCACTTCAGACTCCCAGGAGCCTCGGGCATCTACAAGTTCAAGTTTACCAAAGTATATGCATTTTTCCTGAATAATGTGAATTAATTGTTTTGTTAGGGCTTCAAATGCAAGCAATCGCACGGATAACGCTGGAGAAAAATCTTCGTTATCTGACATTAACACTTTTTCTTTACTTAAAAATAAATAATTGTTGCTGTTTCGATTGAGGGATTCCAAACGATGTTTTGAAAAATATTAGTAGAAAGGAGTTTTACACAAGAGAAGAAGATTTAGATATAACTGATATGTCGGTAATAGATATACAATCATTTTGAGATGTAAATTTTAAACTTCTAATTTGTTTTTGTTATACATACGAGGGTTGATCAATAAGTAATGATAATGAATATAAACCAAGGTGACTAAACTTAAAAGATATATTTATTTTTCAACATAGTCTTCTGATAAGTTAATACATTTAGTCCATCTTTTTCCAAACCCAGGATACTCTTCAAAAAAAATTCTTTATCTGGACTCTCCCAAAATGCCTCAGCAGCGGCCATCACTTCTCTATCATTTTCAAATTTCTTACTCCGAAGGGGTTGTTTGACCGAGGAAAGAGGTAAAAGCCACTGAGAGCTAGATCTGGCGAATAGGGCGGGTTTTCAAGCAGTTCGAATCCTGTTTCTTTAATTGTATCCATCGCAACTGCAGCCTTGTGAGCCGATGCGTTATTTTGAAGAAACAGAACTCCAGCTCGCAGTTTGCCGCGTGTTTTCTCCTTCATTGCCTCTCGCAGTCTTCTTATTATGTCAGCTTAGTAAGAGCCTGATATAGTGGTTCCCTTTTCCAAACATTCCATCACAATAATTTCTTCAGCGTCCCAAAAAAACTGATGCCATAACCTTTCCTGTCGAACTTGACACTTTGAATTTCTTCGGTATCGATGAAGAGGGTCGCTTTCAGGTCATCGATTGCATTTTGGTTTCTGGATCAAAATGGTGGATCCAGATCTTGTTCATGGTCACGAAATGTGACAAAAAGTTTTCCTGATCTGCTTGGAACTTTTTGAGATTCATCCTTGAATTGTCGATTCGTTTCTTCTTATGCTCGTCCGTTAACGTTCTCGGGCAGAGACCTTCTTCATATGTATTTTGTTGGCAAAGATTTTTCGAACACTACCATATGACCTCAGCTACATGCCTGAGGGTCACTCTTCGACCTGCCAACACGACATCTTCGGCGTTTTTACGTTGTCTTGAGTGAGGGACGTGGATGGACGTCCTTCGCGGTGTTCATCTTCAGTGTATGTTCTTCCCAGCTTAAAAGTTACAAGATCTTCCAGACATTCCAGACAGATCATATAGCAACATTCGCAAATGCTATTATACACATTCTTGCTTTAACGTGCACAATTCACCTGAATTGTGCAACGCTGAATTGTGCAACGAAGATCAAGTTGCACACGCGCATCCGGTAGAAACAATTTGTCTACATTTAATTTGTCTACATTCCAAAGGTCTGCGTTGGAGTACTTTGCTCCAATTTCAAATTCATGTCGCGACGGTTGCAATTCCCACGACAAACCGAAGTTTCGTTTTCAATCATTAAAAAACGTGTAGTTAGTTCTAAGCTAGACTTAAGTAAGTCAACTTGACTCGTATAATTACCGGGGTAATAAAGGCTATATAATTGTCGTTGAAACCCGTGTTTTACTCGTAATAATATTTTTTTTTTTAAATATTAAACGCAAATCTTAAGTCTTAAGGTATGTATCCATATGTATCATTTTCGCGTATCGTATCACCGTTGCGTATCAGTGGATACGACAAACGTATCTTCGTTGCGTATCAAAATTTGATACAAAGAAACGCAACGAACTCGATCGGCCATTTGGCGGTTTCTTGCCGTCGCATCAAAGGAATGAAACGATACGCTCTCGAATCATATTTGGACAACTTGCGTTGCACAAGTCGCGTTGCATGATTTGACATTTGAGTCGTTAACTTGTCAATATTGTAGTGCAGTGCATAGATAATGGAGTGGAATAAAGAAAACATTCTTCAATTTATTGAAGTATATCGACGATATTACATTTTGTGCAAGGAATGATACGATACTAAGTGGAGTCATGTGTGGACACGTTGCGTTGTACACTATAGATTCGTGAATAAAAGCGTTGCAGCTGCGTATCGAGCTTTTTGCAACGGATCGTATTGATGATACATGGAATATTGAGTAGTGTGGACACCGTATCCGTTTAGTGAATGATACGCAACAGGGATACGATACGGAAGAAATGCAACATATGGATACCTACCTTTAAACTCCTTGGCCTAGCGTGCAACGCTGGAATATGGAGGAACAGATTCCGCTAATGTTTCCACCATGTCGCCGTGTATGCCTCTGGTAGACTATTTTTTCAAACAGAGGTACTTAATGACAGCTCTAATTTCATCTCCATTTTGATGTTCTCTCTTCGACTGTTCGTATTCAAATGAATGTAGTTCCTCTTGGAACTGTGTTGTACTGGAGTTAGTGCTTTCGGCACTTTGAATCCCTGGAATTGTGGCCTATTTATATGCTTTTTTCATGCTGACTTTGTGAGTATATGTAGTATTAAAAATTTTTTTTTTTAATTTTATGCGAACTGGAAGTAACCTAATCGGTTACTTATTGATCAACCCTCATATAAATATTCATATTGAACCATGTTTATTTCAATTAAATAAAAAAGCATCATTTAGCATTATAATTTTACAAGATCTAGCATTATTTAGCAATAAATAAAATTGAATCTAGCATTATTCCAAAAAAATAAATGGCAGCACTGAGATACAATGTATACCGAGAATACATTGAACGCCCCTCGTATGTGCCATTTGTTCTCAGCATAAACAAGCATTTCTTTTATTCAGTTGAAAATGTCAAACATTATTCCTATACAATATCATTGTTGGATAGTTTTATTAGTCATTTTATTATAATCATTTTATTGAGACAGAACCATATATTTTCCGTGAAGAAATTTAAGAATGAAAAAAAATTGCTTGTAATGAATGGTTTTGATGTTTTTAAACATAAGGCAAAACACTTGGAAAACCTCCAGAAAAATTTAAAGATGCTAAATCAGAAGCTTTACTTTCCGAAGATTCATTCCATAGGCTGCTGTATTGTATCGTACAAGAATCTTGACCATCGACATTTAACAAGTCTGAAAGGCGTTCAGATACAAAATACTATCTACGCTCTTCTAAATAAGAAACCAATAACCACAATAAATATTTTTCGAAAACGATCATTTTCCCCATTTTCATACAAACAATCGACTATATTTTAAATAACTTTCGATTTCATTCAACAGTCAACTCATCAATACACTCCACGAAATGATATTATTCAAACAAAAAACATGAAATCCATCAAAAAATTAAATGATTCGCTCTATCATTATGTTTGTACAATAAAACAAAAATTAATACTTAATTCTGCAAAGCATCATGATTTGCAATTTACAGCTTCTTAGAAACGTGATAAAAATTATCTCCCGTAAGTGCAATGTTCAAACTCACTTATTCGCTCTTTTTCATTGTATGGCACAAAACAATAACAGAGAGTATTATCAACAGACATACATATGGAGAGTTTTAAATTTCTCGCCATTTCCCTCCTACAAATATGTATCTGCTCTCAAGATACTATCAACATATCTTCCTCATAAGATACATGAGGAAGACGTCCAAAATTAACTCGTCAGATACAGTGATTCATATATTTTGATATTATAAGATTATATGTTGCATTCCCCAACGACACCGAATAAAAGCTTACAAGTTTTCAAGACATGCGCAGTGCGAGGTGCCGGCAATCAATAATTATCTCTCTTGCGATTAAACTAGCATCGAAATCTAGTCAGTAATACTGAAATGCACGTAGAGTATCGTTAGGCCAATAACTTCTTACTAGATACGGAATCTAGTCGTAAGAAAATATAAACAATAGGTAGTCGAAGTGTCAAGTGGAAATACGAATGGTTCAGTAAACAAACAAATATTAGAATATTGTTTTATTTGTATCTTGAATTGTTATCTGTCACTTAGAGCAACAGATACTATTGTGCGTGTAGTGAAAATAGTTGAACGGACGAGTTTACGCGAAGCGAAAACTTGAGATAAGATTGTGCGACCGGATTTGAATGAGTTTTAGAGAGTGTATTGAAAAATGCCCCTATAACCAATTAAATAAACAACTTAGATTCAAAAACAAAGACTAAAACAAGGTAATTTTTTTGGGATAAATACTTAAAATGTTACGAACATTCTAACGTACAAAGTACTGTAACACATATCGCATGTCATAGTCTAGAATAATATAGTAATTAATAAAAATGATACATAGCCGATTGCAATTGAATTTCGTTTCTCTGTCATGTGTGTACATCGCTAGTATACTTTGAGACTAGAATTTTATTGTGTAATGGGTTTGTTTAATTTTTTTTTAATATGGATAGCAACCAAATGTTTTTTACAAACACATGTATGTTTTTATTGTGGGTGGAATTGTACTTATTAGTAAAACACATTATGAATGACTACATTATCTTTGCAAACTATGACCTTCTGTATCATGCCGGTTATGGGCGATTATTTTTTTAAATGAACATGATAAGTATGGAACTGGACTGCAATTCTTTTAGGGCAATCAGCCAGCAAGTCTCGTTTGGTAAGAAATTCGAAATAATTTTGTGAATTATAGTAAAATATTTTGATTTTGAAATTTTGAATAGCAAACAAATCCGTATGTATGTTTTGGAAAATTCATAAAGAATTAGATAGAACTAAACATAGATACAATGAGGGTGAAAAGTATGCATGCATTATAGGTTAATCACATTACAGTGTTTTCCGCTGCGGCAAACGCAGCGTTCCGCAGGGTGAGGCGTGAATGCCGCAGTTGAATTTGGTGAATCACAATGCAGCGACAATGTCGCTGTCAATGCAACCAAGGCACCAACCAAAATCTTTTTTTTTTCTTTTGTATTGCTAAATCCTGTTGTACGAGGATTAGGTTGGCTTATCACAATACACATCAGCCATCGCTTGTCTATTCCACCAGACCATTCAACCTAATTCAAACAGAGTTAATTCAACCTAGTGGTGATGCCAACCCATGGTAGGTATCACCGCTAGCGGTGCGGCAAAATTAGAAATTTGGCAAATTTCACCGCAGCCGCAAATTCCGCCGCAGCCATTGTGCGCGTTACCATACAAAACAGTGCATTCTAATTTTTTGACAGCACTTCCCGCAGCCCACTGCGTTTGCCGCAGCGTAAAACGCTGTATTGTGTTAACCTATTAGAGTGTCGTGGCGTGATATTTTACCGTAGGGAAGCAATTAGTTTACAGTAGAAACTCGTTATAGGCGAATAATTAATGTCAGCCTAGCTGCCAATTTCGAGGTTTTGCCTATATCATGCATAGAAAATTGTTGAAATATGCTTGGTTTTTGTAGCAATTAAAGGAGACGCATATAACGCATAAATAAGTAATTAATTCAAAAAATATATAATTTGAGAAGAGTATAAAACATTGTTAAGAAATCTAGACATTTATTACCGTATAAAGTTAGTTTTTTGAAAAATATAAAGTTATTTTAGCTTGGCTCAATTTTTTTCCTTAATTGTTTTCTGCTTAAATGAATATAACATTAAAATTTCACTTAGTGGATAAGAATTTTCTTTCAACCAGCTAATCACAAGTTCAAACGTTTTTTAAAAATTAATTGAAGGTCACAGTCGCCTCCGAATCCAAATTTTCAGATTCTTCTGTATTTTCGATATCAGTGATTTCGGCAGTTTCAGCATTCTCGTTAAAATAATTTGCATTGCTTTCAGAAAGCCAATCGTTGATCTCGTCTGCATTACAAACGGTATTTGTTGCTTGTATGAGTAAATTTTGGAGTCGAAGAGTTTCTGCAGCTAGGTCGCGTTGAAGGTTAGACAGAGGAATATTATCTTCTTCATTCCGATGTTCATCATCCACTTTTATTAGTTTTCTGAAATTTTTTTTTATGCCGTTGGTTCACAAATCACTCCACGCTTTGGATAGGAAATAGATTGCGTGCTTCAGCGTTACCTTCTTTAAATAATTTTCGGTAGTTTCACTGCTAATCAAATGAGTCAGTAAATATTCTTTGTAGGATTTCTTAGTTAAGCGAATGGTGTTCAGATCCATTGGCTGAAGTAAAGGAGTACAATTTGGTGGAAAACACATTACTGATATGAGATCATCGTGACTGCTAATTGTTTTTGCATGACAAGGAGCGTTGTTAATTAATAATACCGCATGTGATTTCGAACTTCCGGAACAAATAGTTCATGAAACCATTGCACGAATATAACAGACGTTATCCAAGCTGACTTATTGCTTTTGTAATCAACCGGCATCTTAGATGAATTAGGTTCGGCTTATTTTCTAGGTTTGGCTGAATTTCCAATCACTAAAAGTTTAATTTCATGATTTCCGGAAGCATTTGCGCAAGTGAAGAAAGTTATTCTTTGTATCGCCATTTTTCGTCCGGGTGCTGATTTTTCCTCTGCTGCAACATATGTTTTATTTGGTGGCATCTTCCAAAAAAGACTGCTTTAATCAGCGTTTTTGGTAATCTGTAAGTTGAGATTAGCGTCTGAAATTTTGAAATTTGTCTACAAATGGTTCCACGGCATCAGTATTGGAGAACAACTTCTCTCCCCTACAATTTTAATGTTATGACGTTTTTTAAAATTCGCAAACCATTCATTGCTGGCGTTAAATCCTCACTCTTTCTCAGGGTTCAAATTGTAGATCTGAACAGCTTTTTTCTTTAATATTTTACCGGCGATCCTTTTCGTGCTGTCTCATGAACCACTCAAATAGTTTTGCCTCCATTTGGAGATATTCAGGTTGACGTAGCTTCCGTTTATTTCCAATTTTTGATTCAGTTGATTCAACGAAAACTCGAATCTTTTCTTCACTTTTTTTACTCACTTTCTGAATATTTTAGTTTTCGGCAATCGATTTGTATGATTTAAATCAATGAACGGAATCTAGGATTTCTATTTTGTTTTTTTTATTTTTATAAATAACACGTTTCGCCTTTTAGGAGCCATAATTACCTTAATCAAGAATAACACTAGCATTTATTCTTAATCTTACGATACATGTATACATACCTTGCTAAATGGTTTCAAATAATAATTTAATTTCTACTTTATAGACTAAGAGCCAGCGCCTGCCAGACTTACGTCAAAGTATAACGGCTAAAATTTTGTGTGAATATTCTCACTACTGTAGGTAAGAAAGTTCGGGGGCTACAAACCTTGACTAACGGTGGCTTATACAGGTAGCAGGTTACTAATACGTGCAATAAACTGGCTTACTTATGTTAAAGTATAAAGGCTGGGATTTGAATGTTATGTTGAAATAACTATTTTAGGTCAATGTTTAAGAAGCCAGATCCATCCGAAGGGTCTTACACTCCCACAGACTTTCTATAAGGTCAAATACATCCGCCCTGAAAACGGAAGCCCACATACATAAATATATGTTAGTACTCAAATAATAATAATACTTATAATTACCGCTACAATTATTTTATTTACATTTTTCAAAGGCTTAAAATATTGTGCATATATACATAATTAATACTTATTTAACAATGTTACAACAATTTAATCATCGTCATTTTCATTATTTTCACTATCTCCATCATTTTCATCATACTCCCAATCATTAAATTGATCGCTTTCATCGGTTTCACTGCTGTCATCTTCTGATATGTCTGTAAAAAACAAGTTCATTAGATTCTAAGTAAGTAATGATTAAAATTCATCGTTTCATTAAAAAAGTACCTGACGGAGTTTGTAGTGGAAACACAGGAAACAAATGATACCAAACGGAACAATGGACTTTTTTATATATTTTTTTAATGCATATCTACTTATTTGGAATCACTTTTTGTAGTTTGCTTCCTGAATCCAATATCCAGTTGCTTATATAAAGTAAAACTTTTTGCCCATTGCCTATATAGAGTCATCAATGCTGAAAATTATGCCCTGCTTATATCGAGTAGTTGCCATTAACGAGGGTTGCTTATAACGAGTTCCTACTGTATATAAATATATATATATATATATATATATATATATATATATATATATATATATATATATATATATATATATATCTATATATATATATATATATAGATATATATATACATACATATATATATATATATATATATATATATATATATATATATATATATATATATATACATATATACATATATATATATATATATATATATATATATATATATATATATATATATATATATATATATATATATATATATATATATATATATACATATATACATATATATATATATATATATATATATATATATATATATATATATATAATAATAATAATATATATAATATATTATTATAAATATATAATATCACATATATATAATATATATATATACATATATATATAAATATACATAGTATATATATATAGTATATATATATAAGTATATATATAGTATATATATAAATATATATATATATATATATATATGTATATATATATATATATATATATATATATATATATATAAATATATATATATATATATACATATATATATATATATATATATATATATATATATATATATATATATATATCTATATATATATATATACATATATATATATATATACATATATATACATATACATATATATACATATATATATACATATATATATATATATATATATATATATATATATATATATAACACTTACTACACTGAAAGAAAAAGTCGTGGTTGATTTAACTATTATTGATAGTAATGCAAGAATTCATTCAAAATTGTCGAATCAACTACGGAAAATGGTTCTTTCTACTATGCTAAAATAGTTCATTTGACCATACAAAAGTAGTTGACTTTGCTGATACAAAAAAATACCGAAACCTTCGAGGATTCAACTGTGTTAATTGGTTCATAAGTACGATAAATAGTTGATCTATACAAAAATGAGCATCAATTCATTTAATACTATAAAATATTGAATTATCAACAATTTTCATAGTAAGCGAACCACTCTACAATTGTTAAATTCAACAAACATTATTCCACACCACAGACTATAGTCACTTACTATTTCGTACTATGTATATTGATGGAATACCATTGTTTGGGGTTGCTTACATTTTTTGCACCACGAACGTTGTTAATCAACCACGCGTCATGGTACATAAAAGTACTCAATAATTTTCTTTTAGTTGTTTTAACTATAGCCCGTAGTTGACGCAAAAACAGCTAAGGAAAATTGTTGATTTTAACAAGATTTTTCTTTCAGTGTAAGACCAAAAAACCTATTTTTAATGCGACTTTAATAATAAATGATTGTGCTTTTGCATTTATTTAAAATTTTTGCATGTTTACTTTAAGAACAATATCAATAACCAAAACCAAAACCGGCAACGAATCAAATTTCACAACATTAACGTTACATTTGCCAGTGAAGTATCAAAATATCGCAAAAAAAGTTAAAAGTTAAAGTTGTACTAGTATTTTTATTGAGGGTGTTGTTAAAAATGAGTGTGAAAAGGAAATCGGTAGGTGCAGAAATCCGTGAATGTATTTAGCGACGTTGGAAAACATGAATGGCGTATTCTGAGATTAGAATACTAATGGAAAAATCAAGATATACACTAGGAAATGTAATTACTAAATATAAATCAACCAAATTGTTTGAAATAATTTCAGATAAAATAAATTGAAATAATTTCAGATAAAACTGAAATAATTTCAGATAAAACTGCGCTGTGCCTTAACTTTTTTTGCGCTCTTTTGGTACTTCACTGAAAAATGTTACGTTAATGTTGTGAAATTTGCTTCGTTACCGGTTTTTTTGATATTGTTAAAGTAAACATGCAAAACTTTTCATTAAATGCAAATACACAATCATTTATTATTAAAGCCGCATTAAAAATAGGTTTTTTCATCCTACTAAGTGTTCGTGCCTTAACTTTTTTTGCCCACTGTATATATATATATATATATATATATATATATATATATATATATATATATATATATATATATATATATATATATATATATATATGTATATATATATATATATATATATATATATATTTATATGTGTATATATATATATATATATATATATATAAATATATATATACATATATATATATATATATATATATATATATATATATATATATATATATGTATATATATATATACAGTAACCCTTGACTTACGTCTCCCTTGTTATACGTTTTTTCGACTTACGTCGTTAATTATTTTGAGACCAAATCCTTGAAATTACGTCGTCCGTCCCTTGACTTACGTCGCCGTTTTCATAGAACAGATTTGTTTTATGCACAATTTGAGTTTTATATTTATAACAATCAAATGGATAGAACTAAGCGACAACATTCTGCTGGGAAACCGTACCCGAAGAAAATGCGAAAAATTGTCACTATTGGCAAGAAATTAGAACTTTTAAAACGTTTCGATGAAGGTGCAACCATTATCAGCAATACCATTATCAGCAATAGAAAAATAATAAATGAAACAACTAAAGCAGGGGCATCCACAAGTGGTACAGTAATTACCAAAAAAAAGAGCCCCTGCATTGGGAAAAATGTTGATTATTTGGATCAAAGACCTAAATTATCAAAATATGCCGGTGATCACGTTAACTATTAAGGCGAAGGCAAAAAGCTTATTCCAACAAGTAAACTTGAATCGAGGAGACACTTTCGTTGTCAGCAATGGATAGTTTGAAAACTTCAAGAAAAGAAGTAAAATTCACAATGTAAAAGTAACAGGTGAAGCGGCTAGTGCGGACTATGTCGCAGCGAAGATCTTTCCAAACACTTTACATGATATTATTGAAAATGGAGGATATTGCGCACAGCAGGTGTTTAATGTTGTCGAGAGAGGCCTGTATTGGAAACGCATGCCCTCAATAACATTTCTTTCGATTGAAGAAAGAAGAGCTCCTGGCTTTAAGGCAGAAAAATCCAGGATTACTTTGCTTCTTGGAGGGAATGCATCAGGTGATTTGAAATTGAAACCTCTTGTTGTTTATCAATCAAAAAATCCAAGGACATTCAAAAATGTATGCAAGGAAAATCTACCGGTTATTTGGAGGT